>CAVNYN010241445.1:0-10159 GCA_963692815.1 Nyctanthes arbor-tristis | reverse complement strand
TATATATATATATATATATATATAGATCATTATTTATCTCAAGAAAATAAGAACCTCAGGTGCAACGAAAAGAATAAACAAAGAGTAAAGAATAGTACACAACAATGAAAAAGGAAGCTAAAACAATAGTAGGCAACAGGATAACTTTTCACCATTGGAGATGTCTCAAAATGGCATTCTCAAGCGAGAGCTGGAGCCTGAGTTCAATATATTTGTAGATAAATTCACGGGTGGAGTATTATCAAGATTGACAATGCATAACATTTTAGAGCCTGCATCTGACGTATCTATAAAACTTTTAAGAATAACATTGTTACTAAAGCGTCCCTAGCAAATAGCACAAAAGCAATAGATTGAAACTGTAACATTAATCTAGGAAAAAAGTGCTAAAAACCAGGGGAAAAAACACAAGTATCACGAAATGAAATACCATTATTCTCATCCCGTCGCCTTCTATGTCTATTTGAAATGATCGTCGACCATGTTAACTTCCTTATTGAATTTATTGTGAGTTTATAGCTGCAAAAAACTATTAATTAAGATAAGATCATCTAGTGATCACCGAAATAAAGTAATAGCAATTTGGCAACAAATGATTACTAAAATAACACCTCGAGCATATAAATTATAGCATTGGTACGACTATTTAAACTCTCAGTAACCATACCTACGGCCAAGGAGGCAGCATAAAGAATGTCCACTATGCCAAGGAGGAGTGTCTTATATGCAAGTGAATACAGTTGGAAAAAAGTAGCAAAATTAATCAAAGAGGCAAGTTGATCTTGATGACTCTCTAATAAAAATTATAATATTTTCAACGTGAAATTATATGTTATAATTTTACACATGACAACATAACTTCGTCCCTAAAATGACAAAAAATATAAAGAATAGCTTTCTCAAATTCATCTTGCTTGAAATAATAAATTATGAAATGAAAAATTCTACTATAGTTGGAGACATTTACGATGGATTTGACGTCTAAAACCTATTGCATTATAAACTGAGAACCATTGGAAAAAGAAATCTATATATTATTATATTAATTAATCCACTTTAGTCTCGGTTCCTTTTGTACCGAGATTTTTCCGTCTTTTTTATTTTAGTAAATTTTGCAGTAACTGTTCCTTTTCTTTTTAACAAAAATTGTTGTCAAATAACTCAGAGAAGACTTGAACTTGTAACCATTGAGTTTAATAGCTAAACCTTAACCATTTTGTATATTTATTTTATTTGTTAATCTTTTTTACTAATAAATTAATGTACCAAATCTGAAATGTTAATACAAACTCTACCGTATGTTTTGTTGAGTTTAATGTTTTTTGAATTTGTTTGTTTTATTAGGATTTTTTAAAATGACAAAGGTAATATGTATTTTTTTCCATTATTGTATACCGATCTCGAAGGAATAAATGTAAGAATGTATGTTGTTTTTTAAACAATCTTGAATTTTGCGATTACTAAGTCCATTGAGCTTATTAATTCAATTAATGTATACTTGTATTTTTATATTTTCTACAGAGATGTAAATATTATATATTTATATTAATTTAATAATATATTTTAGTAAGTTTTTTTACCTGTACAACGCACGGGTGGTTTAACTAGTAAATATTTATATAATTATGGATTTGCTTTTGTGCATAAATTTATTCTCCCTTCTTTCAATTTGAACTTATGTTCAGAGTCATATATTGTGCGCATAAATCTATTTGATCTTGTGCTTAAGTTCTTCAAACATAAATAAACATGTTTTTCTCTACTATTTATTTAATATATACATCCAGTTTGTCAGACTTCTTAGACACCTATTTTATTTAATTTATCAAGTTATCAAGAGCGCTCCTAAATATTGTGAAGTATAAGAATTTGCCTAAGCCGTGTCATTGAAAGACATAAAACTTAAGCCAACTGGAATTAGAATAAGACTCCATTTGGCAATGGACTATAAACATTTTCAATTAGAGTTTGAGTTATATTTTTAATTTAGGACACTTGGATGCAACAAAAATTCTGAAATGATGAGATAAGTCATTTGAAGCTTAACTTCAACAATAAAATGAGGCATTTTTTTTGTGTCACCCCAATTAAAAATATAACTCAAATTATAATTGAATTGTTGTATGACCAATTTGTATATGACCAATTGCCAAATGAATGGGTCGGCTATTTTTGAATGGAATTGACAGCAATGGTGCTATTCTACATGGGGCCTAAAAGTTGTATCTGGTTTATATTGATGTTTTACAATGAAACTTCAACTTAGTATCAGAAAGAAAGTAGTAGTAGTAATAATAATAATAATAATAATAATAATAATAATAATAACAACAAAAAAATCGTGTATGACCAATTGCCAAATGAATCCTAAGAAAGTTTGGTTGAACTTAAAACCATATATGATCTCTAAATTCCATGCCTACTATCATGAGTGCAATGCATTATAAAGGCCCACATGATCCAAATATCACGTTAGCATTCTCTTTGCAACAAAATATAGAGTAGAAAGAGTCCTAATATATCAATATTGTCAGAGATAGAACCAATAAAACTCAAGTTTTTTGTAATTATAACTAAGCATAGTCTCACGAACACTATGAAAAGGCAACAGAAGGAAAAGTTAAATTTTAACCTTTAAAGATACAATATATCAGCATGACAACCAAGACGCAACAGAGAGAACTTTTACATATATATATATATATATATATATATATATGTATAAAGGTCACCTCATACACAAGTGAATTACTATTGTAAACATATATCCACATTCACCTCATACACAAGAGAATTACCATATATATCCACATTTCATAACTTTCTATTGGTATCAAAACCATATATAAGTGGCAAATAAAAAAAGAAAACAAACCCTATGGGGATTTAGCTCTTCCTTGGATATATGTGCAAAAACATTATGTGCGTATTAGTGTAGTTACCGGATAGCATATAGTACAACCATATGAATAGATGACCCACCTAGAAAACTGGAATTGTCGACCAAGCAATGGTACAAAACCGGGGACAAAGAACTGAACTAACATCGTACCAGAGGATGCAATCACGGGTAGTATAGGAAACAATATGGATGGTGCCGGATAATATGTTATATGACATACATAATTTTTTGGCAATAGCGAATCATAGGTGATATGGCCTTTGAAAGTTATTCCAGCGATGGCTGAGTGATGAAATAGTTTTAGGGATTGAGAAACCCCTCTACGCAATGGTGGACGTAGGAAAGAGATTGAGTCATTTCTTTTGTTTACTTTGTTTGTTTCTTTTATTAGCTTAGTCTTTTTTATCACTACAAGAAATAAAGCCTATAGGGCCGACCCCTATAGAGGCGACCTCGAAGTTGCTGCTGTAGACTGAACTTATTGGGGCGACATAAAGATGTTGTCCCTATAAGACGAATTGGGGCCCCACCCCAAAAAAGTTAAAACTGCATATAGTTTCCCCAATCTACCCCCCAATTCTAGTGCCAGATTACCGCCCCGCCCTTCCCAAAAAAAATTTTGTTTCCCTCTTCTTCAAAGAATCAGCCGCAGCACCACTGTCCCACTGTCGCCGGTGAAATAATTAGATGCTGGCGTCACCTCCAAACCTACCCCGATTACCATTCTGACCTCAAACCTAGAAACCCACGTCTCTCCATTCCCCTTCGAACATAAACCAACCCCAATAGCTGCCGAACACGGTCGAATGCCCCTCTAAACCTTGATTGTCTCTCTTTTCTCGCTTCCCAAATACAGAATTCGTGAATGATTCCTGTAAGAAGCAGATTTCGCGAGCGATTTTTGGTCCGGTTGGAGGAACCCAAATTTCCAGTATTGAGTATTTGGCTTTATGGAAAATTGACTTCTTACATTCCTTGTTAGCGTTTTTTTTCCTCCTTCCCTCTAATAAGTATACTGGAATATGTATTATGATTTGTTTGGTTTTTTCATGTTCCCAGATTTGTGCAGGATATGTATTTCGATATGCAATTGTCTTTTCCTTGGATCTTGATAGAATTTATGTTTGACAAGGTGACTTTTGATAGTGTTGAATTGTGCATCAATCTTGAAGAATATTTTATCTGTAAGTGGTTTGTTGATTTTAACATTTTATAACTCATCTAGTTTGTTGCAATTCATAAAGTCGAGAATGCTACTCAACTAGCCCCGTATTTTTATCACGAGGAATACCAGTCTCCTTTTCTATATCCCCAATATCATTATCAGCTCAGATAAATATGCTAGGAGTAGAGTGTGCAGGTTCTAAGTGATTCCATATGGTCCTGCTAATAAACAAGTCTCGATTCCATCATTTATATTGGGGGACTGCATCTTTATATTCTGGACACAAGTCTCAAGAAATTACTATACAAGAGAAAATTACATCTGGGAAAGTAATGGATATCTCCTTTTAGTACTCATTTTAGTTGCAGACAGCATAATAGTTTATGAGATGCATATGTGCTTCTTGTTACTACCCTAATATCGATAAAGAAACTTTGAGCTTTATGTGTCAAACTAATTAAAGTGAATGAAAGATGTTGAAAATGAAGAGTGCATTCATCTGATTTGTTACGTTTTACGGAAGCATAATTTAGATGAGAAACTTTTTTCCTTTATTACAAATCTGAATATTAACCATTGTTCATTTGCTCAGGTTTCCAATGTCACTGGTTGTTCATATTGCAAAATAGAGCTGTGGTAATTTTCTTCATGGATTGATGTTACAAAGCTTTCATCTTTATCTAATTCTAGATGATCATGTAATTGTTTTGCAACACGTACCTTAATGTGATTTCTCTAACATAATTACAAGAGCAACACCAAAGAGAAGCTGCCAATGGTATTGCAATGACATTGATGTCACTTTTCAAGACTACTGGTCTAGCAGGAGAGGGAGCACTGTGAGTTGCTTTTTCACACCTAGATTCATCTTTTAACATTTTTGAGTTATGGTCAATTCGGTACGAAGAAAAGAATCAACATGCTAAGCTAATTTGTGGTAGACGACATTATTGTCCAAGGCCATCTATGATAAAACTCACACCATAAGATAATACACTAACTAAAAAGACAGGAGAATTGTAAGAACTTGTGGCACCCGCCAACCTCTTATGCCTTCTGCATTGCCATGTTTGCCAATTTTCTAGGTAATACCAACCCGCGGCTTGTTGCCATTGTGGCACTACCATGTGTTCCCCTGACTGTATTTTTCTTAGAAAGTTTTTATCTTTTGTTCTTAAGGATTGTTTCTTTACTATATAGGCTAGCAAATCTAACATCTTTAGCTTTTATTTTGTATATGTGAAAAAACATAAATGGATGAGCAATTGTTACTACTTTGAATTGGTTGCACTTATGTCTAATGTGTTTAAGATTAGCTAGACCCATGCTTCTCAAGTTAAGAATTGCCACATAATGAGTAAAAGAAGATTATTAAGGGCTGAAATTTTTGGCAATATTTATTATTGGGGTTTTCCAAGCTTGAAATTATGAAGAATTGCAAGAATTATTGCCTATAAGATGACTAAAAACCTGGAGCAGCTTATATTGTGAAATTAAAGACTAGTTTTGCTGGATAATTTGGTGCAAAAATAACTCAAAAAGATAATAATTATAGATAAATCTATTACTAAGCATCTTAAAGGCTTGAAATCAAGATAAAATTGAAAAAAATACGAAGGAATAGGTGATTGATTTCCCCAAATAGAAAGTAGTAATGACTGCTCGGTTATGTTTTCTAACATGCAACCCTAATCTTTGATTTTGTTGTATAACCAAGGTTATTACAAGGGACTGAAGCTGAAATCCCCCGTACACCATCTCTGTAAGTTGCATATAAGCCCCTCAAATTATTTTTTTTCCCTTGTCACATGCTGAGATAAGTTGCGTATAAGCTGAAATCAGTGTTTAAGTGTTTAAGAGGAAGCTAAAATCAGTGCTTAAGTGTGGGGTAATGCTGAAATCAGTGTTTAAAATTGCCTATTCGCCTCCATTTAAAAAAAGAAAATGACCTATTTTCCCCATTAGGTAATTATATATTTTTCAAGCAAAGGCTGGATTATATGAAATCATTTCACCAAACTATGTCATATTAAATTTTGGTTTAACTCATGTGCCTTCATTTTGTTTGACAAGGATTACAACGTTCTTTTAAACTTTTGTGTAATTGACTTTTGACATTGATTATTTGCATTTGTAGCTATATATTGCATGAAGCAAGTAACTTTAGAAGGCATGAAAATGTGATCCTCCACATGTTGCGAGGTCTTTTGTTGTTTGGTTCTTCTCTTTATATATAGTATTTTTTTTAAAGATAAGTTCTCTTCTATGTTTGGACTCTCTTCTTTTTGAGATTTTCTGATGCCAAAATTTTCAAAAGATGGTGGTGGAGTTGGATTTTGTGGGTTCTTTTGAATTATGTTTTGTTGAATTTAGCTTAGTTATTTGCTTCATTAATTAATAGGCTTATCGTTTTCATTTGTAGGATTGACATTGTGTTTATGAATTGTGTGTTCCAAGAAATGTGTGGTTGTAATTTGTGTGAGAATGATGGTAATAATGAGCTTGGGGAATCATGGCTGACTCGTGTACATTTTTTTTATTTTTTGAAGAAATTGATCTATTGGGGCGACTTTGTGCCCCTGTAGAACTTTTTCTAAAATTTAATCAATCTATAGGGCGGCATGTCATCTCTATAAATAATCTATAGGGGTCACAAAGTCGTTACGATATGCCTAGGATCTATGGAGGTGACAAAGTCGTTACAATAAGGCAAGAGGTGCGCAGCTGTGCTTTAGCAACGACAGTCGCTGCAATCAATAGGTTAACAAGCGCGGCTGCTACAGCTATTGGCACGACAAATGTCGCCCCAATTAGTCTTTTTCCTTGTAGTTAGGTTAGTCTTTTTCTGCGCAATAGTTGACGTACCCATTTAATGACTTAAGTTTGTATTATTTATTTATTTGTTATTGTTAATGTGACTCATTAATTTTTATATGCAACTTTGTAGTTAAAGGTGATATTTTTCAATTCAAAATGACTTATGAAAGTAATATTTGTGTTACTATTTTATCTTATATGTATTAAAGTAGGATAGTGGTCATATGTAAATTTTTCTTCCGAAATCACTATCCTACTTTTATATGTTTTTTTTATTTTTTATTTTATAAAATAATAATACTTATTCATTCTCTTCAAAAAAGTAATACTTATCCATTAGTTACATTTTTCTTTTATTTTATTTTATAAAAATATTCAAAAATTTATATATATTTTTATTTTATATATAATATGCTATTTGTTATCAATTAATGTTTGTTATACGTATTCTATTAGTTTTTTGGCTAACTTTAAAGATTTAATATTTATTCAAAATTATAATAGTTAATAGACAAATTTCAGGTATTGGGTTATTGGGATTTCTTGTTATTTCAATTAAGTGCCTACTCATGAGATTGGAGATATAATAATAAAATAAAATTAATACATTAGTACTAATTTTGAACTAATGTACTAATTTTTTTATTTAGTACATTACTTAATTTATTATTTATTTTCTCTAGAAACACATATATTGGTAAAATTTAGGTTGAGAGTGCTCTTCCGATCTAATAATATTTGATAATAATGATTTAGAAGAAAAATTAAAAAATTCTTTTAATTCTTTTCAAAATGGAAAGCGTTAAAAATTAATTTTAGGGTTAAATCATATAGTCCTTTGTTGTAATATTGTTTCACTTGGGTCTTCTATAATAGGAGACTGTATTTTAAATTTTTGAGAGTAAATTTAGTGAATAGTAATGAGGAAACGTGAAAAATAATTTTTCTAAGAATATATGTTGGAGAATGAATATAGAAAATAATTCACTCTAATAAATGAATATCATCCATGTCCTACTGAATAAGAATGCGGGTATGAATTAATTCTGGTGTTGTATAAATTTCATATCCTCTTCTTTGCATGGTCTCTTAGTTTCCATACTTAGTATGAAATTAATTTTGTAAAAATTCCTCATTCTCATTTTTATACTTAATAATATTGTTCTACGAATGACAATTTAATTAGCTTTGTAGTAAGTGAAAGTTTTGTATATTTCAATTTAATTCTATTTATGTATATTAGTAACATATGAGTGAGTAGTGTGTAATAAAATTATGATTATTTAGTTTTTCAAATCATTACGCATTTTTCACTAATTATTCTATTGCGTACGACGAACGGGTTATACAACTAATATAGGTTAATAGTAACATATAAAAAGTACGACACACGGGTTATACAACTAATATAGGTTAATAGTAACATATAAAAAAGTCATATTTACGTTACTATTGACTTAAAAAGATTAAATAGAAAGAATTATATTTAAATAAAGAGTCACAATTTTATTAATATTTATTTAAAAAGTCACGTATATTTAAAAAAGGGGAAATTACTAAAAAATGGTTTTTAAAATACTTATAAAAGAACGAACGGATATTGTAGGATTCCCAAGAAATTCTTCGATTTCTTCCAGAAGCAAATGATTAATCATCTGCTTCTCACGTTCTGTGAATAGCCGGGACATTGAGGAATATTCCGAAAGGCATTTCGTGAATCGGTCTGATTATATCTCTGTTCCTTTTTAGGGTTGCTTTTTCTAATAAACGTTGGTTACATTTCTTTATGTTATTTGTACCAGTAATGGGTTTATGGATGAGAGCTCTGCCTTTCCCTTCTATCCATTGATAGAACAAAAAAAAGAGAAACTCGTTCATTTTTTCCTGATGAATCAAAATGAGCAATTCCAATTCTTAATTCTTTCATCTCACACGGCTCCTGAGTGATAAAAAAAAAAAAAAGAAGAAGAACTCTATGGTCTGATTGCATAGGGTTAGGTTCTTAAGCCCTTGGTTAATGGTTCGATTCTCCTCCCCTGCAATCTCCTCTGTATCAAAAAAAATACTTATTAGCAAAAATCAGGCCGTCTTATGGTATTGTCAAAAATAAGGTGGTTTTAAACCCTATAGAAATAATAACCAATAATATAATATAATTTATCATTGTATATACAAAGAAAAGAAATTGAACTACATTTATAGCAATCAACTCCAAAAATCTCGCCTTTTCAATTTCAAATTCGATTTCAAATTCAAAAACACAAATCAAGGCAACGTTTTATTTTCATTGTCCACTTATGACCATATATATCAAATGAATTCATTTTTCAATCTACCAATAATACGTAAGTAATTTCAATAAAAAAATTGACATTTTATTATATGATAAAATAATTAAGGCCAACAAATAGTAATTTGATGTATAGACTCTAATGAATTTGGAGAAGTCATTCCTTGCAAAATACTATAAATTATATCATGTGAAATGAAAAATTTTTTTGTTACAAATGAACAAATTAACCAATAAAAGGAATGAACAAATTTTGGGGGTCAATGCATAGGATACATATGAGTTAAGTACTCTATGTATTTGTTACAGTTAGTTAAATACTTAAACGTTACTCTATCTTATATTTGTTGGAGCAAAAAATTGATAAAAAATGGCGGAAGTTGATTATATTGTGTTACGTAAACAAGAAAAGTAGTAATACAAATAAAAAACATTTTCTGTTATAATATTTGAGTTACAGTGAATTAATCAAAAATATATTTAGTCCAACTCTAAGGAAATTATATAATGAGCTTATGTTAACTATAACATAGCATTTATCTTGAATTGATCTAATTTACATATGTTTTTATGTTAAAAAATGCTAGTCACAAATATTATCAACACATTTTAGTACATACTCTTTGTTATCTCATGCAGTTGATGATGTACACGAATCTTTGCTTCATTGTGTATAGCGATAACAACTTTGGATATGAAAACCTAGTTGACTAATTTACTTGCTTCACTTCGGATGACAATATATCAACTCCATCTTCATTAGTCCTTCATTTGCTGACCTCTCAGTGACTAACTCTATAGGATCATGCTAACTCTAACGACCATTCCATTTGCCATGTCAGTCACGGGTGAGTTAATCACCCAACATCTTCCACTAGTTACACCATGAAATTGATCATCTAGAATGTAAGGTAGAAAGGTAGGCCACATGCATGTTCCGGATTTTTTGACAATCTTGCTATTAAAGCAAATTCAATCACAATGA
>CAVNYN010241444.1:0-13530 GCA_963692815.1 Nyctanthes arbor-tristis | reverse complement strand
AGACAAGTCCCACACCTTGCAATTGGAACCATAACATAAAGATGTTCATTTGAACTGGAAACCAGCTATATTAACAAAGCAGTAAATGCGGACGACATGGAAAAAATAGCTTAAGGTATCACAAGAAGGCTTGCAATTCCTTGTATCCCATTAAATGCCATTGACACTGGTGATCTAATTCACATTATTCTAAATTTTAAAAAAAATACCATAACCTCTATTCATGTGTTTTTCAGTTACAACTTCCAATTCATTGTAATTACGATTTTGTCGATGGAGGCGTGATCATCTTTTGAGAGGACTTTAAGATTTGACTATTAGAAGTGAGGTGGTTAGTTTATACTTGTCCAAAATTTTATCCAAACCAGATAAAAGTATATGATGGTTATGATGGATGACTAATATCAGATTTGTAAGAGTATTAAATTCTCACCAGGGATGCACCCATAATGTATAGAATCCGCAATGCGAGCACTGTTGACCTGGGAGCCACCAGGACAAATGCAGAACTTAGTCCTGTAAAATCGCTTTTGATAAACTAGATGTCCAGTTGCCCGGTTTATCCTGTTGTTTGAAATATCAAGTTCTGTGTCATTCTCCCAAACACGTGCCAGGATAACTCGGATTTTGGAGTTCCTATGCCCTGCCCAGAAACCAAGAGTCGTCCTGCAGAATATGTAATATTCAACTTTAGGCAGGCGACTATCTTTTAGAACACTCCTACAGTTCTTGTCAATAAGTCATAAGGAACACAGTCATAAGTAAATATTAAATCTACATTTCAGGATCAACAATTCAAATGTACGACCATATGATGGTAGTAATAAAAGGAAAAACAGAAAAGTGCTGAGAAGTACAATGTTAAGTGCAAGAAAAAGAGATATGACCTTCAGATGAAAAATGTGTAACAGAAACTAAAGCATACCACAGAAGATGCATTTACTAAACAACTTCATAACAAATTGTATGTTTCCCTTGGCTTGCCAGAATAGAAACTCAAATTATGAGATTATCAAGGAAAACTTCTTTTCATATTTCTAATAAATTTTTCTTGAATAAAAAAGTATCAGTTTGTGTTAAAACAACATAAGGTCCAAAAACAAACTCATTTTTTCTCTTTTGTTTGCCAAGAAATTTTAAATTAATTTGATGCAGACTAATAACCAAGCCTATTGTAATTTCTGGGTCATTTTACTCCGGACAAATGATTTAGTTTCTATTAATGATTAGTTTCTTAAAAAATTTAAATGAGGTGCATATTTTAAGCAAAATAGGATTATGTATTAGCAAAGAAATTTTTGTGATGTTGTATCTTCGACTTTTTAACATAGATGATATATAGCTGAAAAGTAAATTATAATGAAAGATGAAATTGTTTAATTGTTTACATTACTATTTAAGGGTTAAATCTTTTTTCACCATAACAAGAAAAGCCACTTTTATTCACAGGTGAGTCAAGTAAAATGGATTCCATTTATTACGACTTGCACAACACCATGTTAACAAGTATTTTAGGTCCATTATTTTCCCGAATCCAACAACATATCAAAGAGCCCCAACAAGAAAACTTTTCCTTGTGATCTCCATATGTCATACAAAAACGCTGAAAAGAAAAATATTAAAAGAGAAAAGAAAAGGTTGGAATCAAACACATCCAGTATGGAAATCAATTCTTGCTCAAACTCATGTCCAACCACACATTCACCCATTAAAATAATCTTGCACGTAAATTTGTAACTTTATTTTTGAACCACACAATCTTCCGGAGAATCATTTTTCACAAAATCAATTCTTAGAAACTCAAAATCACACACCCCGTATATACACTTTCAATCCAAAGAGATGATATACTCTGATGTTAGGTAAGTGAGAAACAAAATTGAAAAGAGCGTGCTCAAGAGAGACAATATGCCGATTCTTTTTACAAAACATGCAAACTGTTTTGTACTCAAGAGATAGCACATATGTTGTTACTTAAATATTTTAATTTGATTCAGTATACAATATAAGTTTTGAACATATCCTGCAACCTTCTGACTCTTACAAACACAAGCACGCGTGTGAACGTGCGCGCGCCCGCGCACAGAGAGAGAGAGAGAGAGAGAGCTGTTCTTTCTGTACTGTGATTAGGAACTGTAAACACTGACACCTAATTAATCCATTCTCATAGCAAAAAGGAGAAATTTTTGAAAACCACAACCTTCAGTGTTCAGATCATTCTAACGGAAGGTCACAGAATAACATAGAAGCGTACATAAACAGGGTTAATTTCCAAAAGGAAGAACTTCCATGATTGATCAACTCTAATCTCAGAAGTATAACATTTCACATAACTTACCTATTTTCTATGTCATTTCCCCCAGCTGGGAGGGCGAAGGGCTGCAGAACTTGTGGTAAGGCAACATCTTTATGGGGTATAAATCCAACATTATAGCTCGGAGAGCAGACAACACGAATTGAGTTCTTTACAAGAAATGGAAGTCCTTCAGTGGACCTCACGCCAACGTCATGACAAGTAACAAAAAAGTGATCTGCACCCAGAGTTCTATTCCAATAAGAATACTTCGACATCAGGCTCTCCACATAGTTCTGTACAATTACTGTCATGTTCTCATATGATATTCCCTGCAAGTTATTATGCAAGAATCAGTTTAGCAGTATAAAATGACTCAAATTATGGTAGCAACTAGGAAGTATAAGAGCCATATTGCAGAATGCAGGCCTAAGATCATTTAACATGTATTGTATCAGAAAGTTCAATAACATTAAGTCAGTGTACTTCTAAAAGATGCAGAAATGAGAACAATGCTCGCTGGATGTAGCAGTAAGCATTTTGCATCTTAAGACTATGTTCACCTTGCAGTTGTTCCAATCAGTATGAGAGATGATAAAACTTTAAATATCCCCGTGCTACTTGCAACACCAATTACTATCCCTGAACAATGACAAGTATTGCGAAGAACTTTGCTCTCACTCCGCCTCACACATCCAACAATTCCCTCACACATATTCATTATTTCTAGGCAGACCATATTTATTGAGAAATTATACTGATTCCGATAAATCAATAACTTGCGTTGCAGACTGAAGCACACAGCTCATCTTTACCACCCCCCCAACCAAAACAAAAAAAAAAAAGGAACAATAGCCAACAGCAAATTCAATTTTTAGGCCAGGTGGTCAACAAAGACATAAATAGCAAAATATGGACCATCAGACAACATGAATTTCTGTATGCATCAAGAAAGTATCAAAAGGAACCCATGTACAGCATGATGATGACAAAAAAAATGCTGCAGATGGGAATTATGACTTTTCTTTTGGATGTTTGGTAAAACAAACTTTTCTCATGAGTGAGTTTATGTGGAGGTTTGCAATGAAGTATGTTTAGATTATGACAATTGACAACCTTGGCAACTAGGGTGCAATATACATGGGTCCTTTGTGGTAGTGGAGGTAATCAGTAGTGGTGAAATGTCGAAAGCAGGCTACACGACGCTCTTCCGATCTTGATGACTTGCATTACAGTAAAGGGAGGCAGGAATGTATTAAATGTTTTAGTGTGGAGGCAAGCAGTGAAAATTTCATGAGCCGGAACGAGGATGTGATCTTTGGCATAATTCTTGCTAGCTGGTCAATTTGCATGATGAGTGGCAGGACATGTTAACATTAGATCCTAGTTTTTGGAGGTTGGATGTTCAATATCATAAACTAGATCACTAAATTCCCATTATCTCAGTGAAGTAGCAATATTGCAAACTCAGTTATAGAATGCAAAATATTTAAAGCTCAGTTATAGAACGCAAAATATTGCAAAGTCAGTTATAGAACACAAAATATTGCAAAGTCGGCTCCGTGTGCCACACATGACCAGATAACTATTGCCCATGAAAGCAAAGTGAAAAAAAAGAGAGATGAGAAAATGAATCTGAAGAGACATGAAATAGGACAAGAAGAGAAGATGACTCAGGTTCAAATTCAATTTCACATCAACATGTCTATATCTGCTCAAATTCTGAAATAAGCATTTTTTGGCTGATTTCACATTCCACCTCAATTTAATCAAACACCATTCTTCAGAATTTAAGTCCAAACAAATAGATCAGAAGACTGAAGATAAAAAGAACAAGCAGTAGATAATGAATTTCATGGTTATCCAATAATGCGTTATCTAGTTTAACTTAGGCCTAGAAAAATAGTGCACACATCAGCAGTATACTGCACGAAAAAAAAATCTTCAACTACATGGGCTAAGAAATGAAACAGACTGTCGTCATGAATAAAAAAGAATTTTATTCACCTTACAGTTTCACACCTAAAGGGAATTCACCAAAATGTGAAGATAACCAAGATATAGCATTCTATGAATATATCATTGAAATTTTCAACATTAAAGGAAACAAACAAAAGTTTAGCAAATCTGCAGCAGGCCACGTTAGATAGCATTCAATGAACCCAAGAAATAAGGACAAATTAATAAAATACCCAAAAAAAGAAAAAATCGTTATCTGATTCCATCATGCGCATTGCCTATAAACAATTAGCAGAAATTGAAGGCGTATAGAATTCAATAAGCATCAAAGATTAGCCCTTCACACGAGCTAAAGGAAACAGGAATTCCTTCAAGTTATCCGGTTTTACCTTGCCTCGCATCTTGTGACAAGAGATCGGTATGAAAAACAGATCAGCCTGATCCGGATCACCTGTAACATACTTACTCTCCCTAAGATTTTGAAAAAAGTAGCCCTCACTAGCATATTTTCCGGTCAGCTTCCTAGGTGTCTGGTAATATGTGTTCGGATCCCCATCCGGATATATATACACCTTAAATCTCCTTTCCATTTCCTCGGAGTTCAATTTGAACAACTTCGACGAATGATACACCTCATCATCAACACCCTCATCGTCGCTTTTTACAACAGCCTCATCGTCGCTTGTTACCTGCAAATCACAAGCCACACAATGGAGAAAACAATTAAGAAACTAATCAACCGCTGAAAGCGAAGAGAAAAATAATTGATTGTACCTCAGGCGAAGAGACTTGCACAGTGCGGGCGGTAGGAGGCGGGTTGGAGGGTTGGAGAAAAGGAGAGTGTAGGGATTTAAGAGAGAGGTAAGTAAAGGAGAGTAGAGTTAGAACTGCAAGAGTGAGAAGTGAACCTCTGAGAGTGCAGACCGCAGCGGAGGAGGGTGGCTGTAGGGGTTTCACCGCTAACATATCCTGCCGGTGTTAATTATTCCGGTCACCCCTTCAATTTCCTATTAATTAATCGTAAAATTTGTTTGGATTGGTAGTTGCAGTGTAGTTCAAGCTGCTTCAGCGTAAGACGGAAGTATAACTATGCCAGGTAAAGGCCACTGTTTTCCTTTGTTTTATATTTCGCAATGTTGCCTCTTTTGGATATTTCCATTTCAAGAAGGGGGTTCTTCCCCACCCCCGGTAAATATCCCTATGAGTCCCTGATCTTTCAACTTTTACTTGATTTTGGCCATATTCTTTTCTTCTTACCTTGTAGGTCCCAAATCTTTCATGTAATAGATGAGTTTCATCCTTCCGTCACATTTCTCTCCATTTTTCCGTTTAAACCTGTCAAATGAGGATTTTACCCTTATATTCTCAAAAGATTGGGGACCAAATAAGAAAGTAACCCTATATATAAAAAGAAAATTGAAAAAGAAAAAAATATATAAATAAGTATTATTGGATATATCGCGGACTCAATTACCATGAAAGAAATTTCTGACGGAATTCATATTTATTTTTAAATATTTATAAGAAAAAATATGATAGAAATACTATTTTATTTTTACAATTTTATTAATTATGACAGCTTGATGTATGACATACACGCGTGCACACATATAGAGATATATATATATATATATTAACATGGAAAGTGGTGGGTATATTTTTCCTACCTTTTGTCTGACTTATTAAGATATCTGGTGATGCATTTCTGACATCACCTTCTATATACACCATTTATTTTTATTTTATTTTATTTTTTTGCTACATGATTTTGGAATAATTAGTTCTATAAGGAATACTTACTTTATCTGCAATTTTTACCATCAATTCAATTTCAATTTTGACAATTTGATTGAGGTTAGTGTTTTTCTAATTGGTCATCGTGATTTTGGAGTTGTCACTTAATGCAAAAACGTTCCGATACAATGTTTTGTAATTGATAATTTCACTTGGACTGGATTTTTTTTGGGAGACACTTGGAATTAATTTTGAAGTTTCAAAAGCATTCGTTTTGTTTTGTGCTTTTTTTTTTTAAAAAACACATAGTAATTTTTATAATTCAAATTTTACTGTTTCTTAAAACATCAACATTTTAGTTATATAAAGAGCGAAGTAGAAACTATCACTACTCATATATAAATATATCTAGAGTAAAATACATGCATTGCATGTATCTAAACCAATAAATTTCTAAAAATCTATATCAGTTAACCTTAACAGTAAATTTCAATTTTTAATGATTTTTGAAGAAATTGTTATATAGTTATTGTAGTGCAATAATCAAATTGAGTTTTTTTTTTAATTATAAATTATTGTACTCCAATTGGCCAATTTTGTAATTAAATTGGAAATTTTCGCTAATTTCTTATGGAACAAAAATTCCAATTTGTCATTTTAAATGGCCTTGTCGCATTTGAGGTTGGCTTATTTATTCGAGGGATGGAATGCAGGTTGATACGATTATACTGTGATAGTTGTTCAATGATTGTTATCAAACATTTTACTTTTATTGAATCGCTTAAATTAATTTTTCGATTAATTTCACATATCGTCTCTAATCTTTGGGGTTAGTATCGACTGGATTCATAATCTTTTTTTTCAACCCGTTCGATCTTCAACCTTTCATTAAGTCACAAATATAGTCCCATCTAACGGTTTCAGTCAATTTCACCTTTAACTCATCGAATAAATTACCATTATATTTCTTACCATTTTAAACTAAGAAATAAAAAATTTTAAATATATAAATATTTTAATTTTTTAAAAAAAAGATCGAAATGGAGGAGGGGATTCCTCTGTTTTGGGTGGAGGCAGGAAATAGTAGTAGTTAGCAGCCTTTTGTTTGTGTGTGTGTGAGTGTTTTTTTTATTAGGGGGAGGGGGAGTCTTCCGCGACACCCGCAGTTGGCTCCGCCTCCGCACCAAACGCCAAGCTCGCTTGCGCTTGACCGTTCCTGCTCAAACCCGAGTCTGTCATGTGCCATACAGATGTCTTGTTGCCATGTCATTTCTAAAAACTTTAAGGCTCCTCAATGTTCCTTGCGATGATGCGTACATGCTAAGTATACCTCTAAACAAGGCTGGATCTGTAGTTTACAAGCCCCAAGCGAAGTCCAAAAAATGGTCTCTTATGGTGAATTTTTAAAAAATAATAACAATGTGTCAAAATATAGTCAAAAAATAAACTACAATACTAGTTATTTACTAATAATCAAATAAAACAACAATTTAAGTTGCTGAACAAAAAAAAGTTAAAATAACAATTCACTAATCAAGAAATAAATAATACTAAACCTATTGAAATTTAATCTTACTTTTGGTTTTATTTTGTGTTTTCTTCTTTTTCCTTGATATTTTGGGTTGTCAGATTGAACAACCATCTTTTATATAAGAATTTACAATACTCCCAATATTCATATCTTTTTGACTATTTTTTGCTTGGGCTTAGGTTAGGCCTTGCCTCTAAAGTGCCCAATGCAATGCGAGTGGTGTGTAGCACAACATTGGCACCGGCTAGCTAACGCAAGCCTATCTAGGCTAGCTTTTGGCTAGATATTGACAGATTTAACTTATTAATTAAATAACAACTTCAAACAACATGCCAATATATAAACAAGTCAATATATTTGTAATTTTCCAATGTGGAATTCTATAGCATATAAAGCTACTTAGACTATAATGGACCAACATGGGCTTTCTTAGAGACTTTTCCAATTCACACACAAATAAATTGCATAGGCACAATAATCAATTTATGCAACAAGGAGCTTGCATTTTTTTCTTAAAAAAATTCTCTATTTATGAGTCCTAACATTGGGATGAACCATCTTTTAAAATAAACCAATTTGGCTCTATGGTTCTCAGGCTACAGCATGTACATAAATATTCAACCCGTTACTGACACATTAAGAGATTCAAATTCCCTGGCCATTGGAATGTTTATGAACTCAAAAGGTTGTCTACTTTCGACTCTTGTCCGGAAGACTTGCTCATTCACTTTCTAAAACCAAGGCAACTCTACTACAAAGTCTACAAAATCTTAAGAAAGCTCAGGCACTTTCTCTAAGTTCTTGTTATTTGCAGGATGTCTAACCAGCATTTTCACTTGAATATGTTGTAATAGGTGTAGCTGGTTACATTATCATTATTGGTTTATAATTTAATTAGTCTATTAGGTTATAACTAAATAGTGGTTTATAATTTTCATGGGTTTATATAATGGTTTATTATATATCGGTTTACACAGAGGCGTAGTCATCACACTAGACTGCTCCTAACCGGACTAAAAGATCAAAAATCTATTTATATAAATGCTAATTTTTCAAAAGAGAACACAAAGTCAAATACATTACAAAAAAATGTTCAACAAAGATCGAAATCTAGTATTAAGCTAAAAAGTAAGTTGAACCCAATGATTCTTTAATATAGTAAATTCATCAACAAGAGAATCTCGTAATGAATTGATCTACAATGGCAATGCTGTTGATATGCCATTTCCCCTAGCATTGCACTGAAGCTCAAGAAAAATCACTACTACAAAAAACCACAATAGGCATCGGTTTTAATGCATATTATATGTCGGTTCTAGTGGCGACGCTAGCGTCAGCGACGCGAATTGTTCTATTATACGCGTCGGTTTCTGGTCGATACCTAAAGTAGAAAACGGCGTCGGTTGTATATAAATAACCAACGCATATAGTATTTCTTTTAAAAAATATAACTAAAAATATACTATAGGCGTCGGTTCTTAAATAAGAACCGACGCCTATAATCATGTTTAGGCGTCCGTTGTATACCAACAACCGACGCCTAAAACCTATTTTTTAATATATTTTTTTAAATTTGATATAGGCGTCAGTTTTTATGTAACAAACCGACGCCTCTTAATTTTTTTTTAGCATGCATGTAACATTGTAAGAAGCTATTATAGCCCTACGGAAGATGTAAAATAACAAACACAGCATCTAATAACAAACACAACATCCAAAGCCAAACAAAACATCTAAAGCCAATAAGAAACATAACCAACACATGCAAATAATCTAACTACAAAAAATAGAAATACTTACTACCACATTGCCTAGAAATTGAATAAATTAATTTACACCACTATAAATCAAATACTCCGAACATTATAACTATTATATTTCCACCCAAATCATCACAATCTAATTAGTCTAACTACATTCAACAACAAGATCAAAGGTAAGTTATAAATTGTGCAAAAAAATTATGCCATTAATGAACTGTTGGAATAATGTGCACTAGCCTACTCTTGAAATGTACATGTTTGTATGAAAATGTATAATGCATAGGTAATCTATATTTCAAAACAAATAAGACAAAAGATTATACACAATAGTCAATAAAGTACTTGGCCAACATATCTCGAATCTCGTCTATCTTTGTTTGATCATACAATTCAACATTATATGCCTATAATAAAAAAAATAAATATAATTACTTTCTTAATAAAATATATACATGAAACTTTAGAAAATTCTTAGTTTTCGATAAATATTTATACCTTCTCAAGATATTCTGAGCTACCAGAATATTGTGTGACTATTTCGTACATATTTTTCATTACACAATAGCCACACTCGTTGGATCCCGGTTGCTGAGCACACTAAAATTTTCAAGGAATTGAAAATTAATATTAACAATTAAACCACTAAAATTTGAAACTTCAATAGTTATTATAACATGTAGGTAATACTTTTCATACCTTAACTGATTTCCACATGAGATTGGTCTTCCTCATTTTCGCATGTGCCCACAATGTTCTAGCTACCCTAAAATTATAATATATGTGTGTGTGTGTGTGTAAAAGTTAAATAAACTCAAACTTAATTATTCAAAAGACTTTAAACCAATCAAATTAATCCACGTGCTTCCAAAATTCAAATTTAAAGATATATTATAAAAGAATCCAATTATAAACGATACCAAACGAAACTTTAGTGATAATTGCTTACATGTTCAAATCTACCTTGACATCCAACGTGCGCCTATTTTCCTCTAGAGAATCCAAGTAGTACACTGTATTACGCTAAAAGCATAGCACAAGCAGTAGCCAATGATTTCTGCAATATTTTATAATAATGCAAGTTTGCATATGTTAATCACAAGTATTTCAAATTAAGCGAAAGCATGTTTAAAAAAAAGTCGTTTAATATCTATAATAGTTTTTACCTATGATGATATGGTACTAAAATGTACTTTTTGTCCATTAATTTTTCAAGTGCGCTGAGCATATAGTTAAATCCCGGCCCCTCTCAAACTTGAAAGTTAACAGCAGCAATCATCGGTGGGCAAAGAAACCCGATATTTCTAATTAGTTACATAACTAATGTAGGTATCTGAAATACATTACATCAGTGGTAAAATGTCAAATAAAAAATTATATAATGTAATTACTATTAATGAAGAAGTCTTACATTTCCCAAATTTAAAAATAGATATGTTAAACCACCCCTTTCTGAGCAGATCAGCGATATCGCCAACCGAAACATGAATTGTATTGACCTTATCAATGGGGTGGTGAAACACATTCACATCCATCGGCACGTCAATGAAATCCATAGAAAGGAACAACCTAACAGCCACTGCGTGCAACTTTTTAAGAACAGGACTCAGGGATACCAATGTTGCAGCGTCAACAAGACTAGGCCGTGCCGAAAAGACTTCAACACTCGTTGGCTCCTTGCCTTTTTCCTTGGATGCTGATTGTTCCACTATCTCCGGCTATGGCTACAATTTGATTGTCATCATAACATGGGTAACACGAAATGCAATGAGGATAGGAGCTTTAATATAAGTTCAATTCATTACCTCTGATGGCAATACTAAATGTGAAGGCCACTGAGTGAAACCGTCTTCAGCTACATCAACTAACTGCTGCTGAAATGAATTTGACACCGGAAGATTCGAGTTCAATACTTCAGGATATATAGAGTCAACTGACACTTTGCAATAATCGGGCAGTGGCTCTTGACCGTGCACCACCATATCAACCTCGGGTGGGTAACCCATTCCAACTCCTGCAATTGTAGTCTCACCGTCACACACAAGTGCGAGACGAGACGGGGTCAGCTTATTCGAATATTCAACATAATTGAACAAAATAACGTTAGTTGTAAGAATTGAAATGAAATTAATGGATTCAAAAACATTACAACGCAACACTAAGTACCTCTATGTCATGATATGATGGGGGATCGATTGAGTGGCGGCTATTACGGATCGGTGTCCTGATGGAAGGACTAGCCGCTATAGGTATTTCCATACATCCAACAGGATCTGGTGGTACTTCCATGCCAAGGCGTTGGAAGATCTGCGACTACATCCTATCGAATTGGGCCAACATCTATGTCATAGTATCATGCCTCACTCGCTTAGTGATGCTCACAGTGACCTCTACTGTTATTACCTGCCTAAGATCATCGATCGACACCAGCCCACTTTGTCTCAGCTGTTAAGATATCCTAATGTCTCTTTGGGACAAATTTTCCACTGCTGGCATCATCTTGCATTTCTTTCTGTTTGAAAGATTTCAAGATATATATAAGTACACGTAAGTTGATGTAATGAAAAAAATCAATAGTGCGATTTATACTTATAATTTTATCATAAACCTCGTTTGTTGCATCGTTGGGTATGTAATAATTACCATATGGCCCCAACTTCAACCTTGCCCGAAGCCAATCGTAACAGCGATCCTGGGACTGAATGGTTGAGCTAATTGACCCACAAGAGGAAGATGAAGATAGGGGGTCTGCAACAATCCACTGAGGCTTCTGACGAGCATAACCGACAGATCCTAAAAAGTGTGGGTGCTTGTTATGCTCTTGACTCTGTTTCGCCTTCTCCCTTTTCTTCTAAAAATCACATCACAACTGCTTTTATTTAGATACCCATGCAATCTGAAAGTAATACAAAATTCTGTAATTTTCTCACCCTAAACTCGGAATTGTCACGATCCTGTTTGAATTTATTCCACATCTCTTCAATAATGAATGGGTACAGCTCACAAGGAGTTTTATATTTCTTGTGCTGCTATTTGATGTAATTTTTCACTAATCTATTTGATGTAATTTTTCACTAAGGAAGCTTTAAACCGTCTCCAACTAATCCCAGCCACTCTCAAAATAATAGGCTTCAACCTGTCATATTCGAGATTGAATTTATTCTGCAAAACAACAAAATTGAGTACCGCTATAACAATGTAAATGTGTGGTGAATTCATACATGTACATTCAATTGATACCTGAATATCCTCCCAAACAAGGTCCTTGAGAGCATCCTCAACTTCATGCCAATTGGGGTAGTTTATGTGCACATGAATCTGGACCATACTCCCTACGTGGTTGGCCAACTGCGTACTAAATGGGCCGACAGGCCTACTAAGCTCTTCGAACTCAACTACTTTTGAAGCATCATCCGTCTTCTTCAACTTCTTGAGATCGGAAGACCTCTTGTCCGTTTCTTTTTGCTAACATTTTCATCATCTATCGCGACGTAGCTACCTGTATACAAAGCACATCATGTATAAATCAGTATGATCAAATTCGCATATAGATATCATAATCCAATAGATCGGAAGAGCACCGTCTGAACTCCAGTCACCTGAGATCATGATCTTGCACAACTACGTTGTAATCATGAGTGATGGTCGATCCACATGCCTTCCTCATGATCCGAACGCAAATAATTTGTCTCTAGGTTATCATCCTCTATAAGAATATGATATACTCCAATTGAGAATAGGGGGTTTCGTCAAACTGATGATACTCTTCTTCGTCAGCAACATCGTCAATGTCAACTATTCGTCTTTTGCCTTAAAGGACAACTAACCACCTAGACTCAATAGGATCAACAACATAGAAGACTTGCTTTACTTGAGATGCAAGTATGAAAGGATCATCAAGATAGCCTATGCGACTAAAGTCTACTAGGGTGAAACCCAAGTCGTCAACTCGAACACTCTGGCGGTTTTCAACCCATTTACAGCGAAACATAGGAACCTTGAGAACCTTGTAATCAAATTCCCAAATTTCTTCAATAACACCATAATACGACATTGCGGCATCCCCTAACCTTGCATCAGTTGCACTATAATATGCAAATGACAGTGCAACCAACGTCACTCCACTGTTCTACCTTGTACTCTTATCATCTTGATGTTTTGTGGGAAACGTGTACTCATTGATGTCATATTCTTGATAAGAGGAAACATCCACCCCCAGGCCGTACGCCAACCATTTTATTGTTTCTGAAATG
>CAVNYN010241443.1:0-13130 GCA_963692815.1 Nyctanthes arbor-tristis | reverse complement strand
CCCCCCCCCCCCCCCCCCCCCCCCCCCCCCCCCCCCCCCCCCCTCTTGTTTGGAATATGTGGTGAAAAAGTGTAGAGATGTTATACGGAAATGTGAAAATTTATTTGTCGAAAATGTAATTTTGATCTAACACCATCGGGCATGTTATGGCGTCATATGGGCCATGTGGCGTGCATTTTTGTTTGGTGCACGCCACATGGCTCATATGACGCATAACGTGCTCGATGTATGGTGCCAGAATGGAACTCGTCAAAATGTGCTGTTGATATGACTTGTTGATTATCTTTTGTTGCGGGAAAAGGGCCAAAAAAATAGAGAAAACAAGTCCCGATAAAGAGTTGGCATCGACTCGTGTCAATCTGAGACTCTGAAGTGTAGGTTTTGTCATTGAAGGTGACGCGTTAGCCATTATCCATCCATCTATGTGAAAGGATTACATTATCCACAGTCAAGATGGTATTTATATTGCCTACTACATTTTTCATATATTTATCTATTTAATTATAATTACACATTTTAAATACATAATTATCTACATCGCTCATTTTTACTTTATTATAATTTTCCCACCATAATTCAGAAGTAGAATGAGACAACACCCACGTAAATAAAGAAGCCATTGGTGCAGGTACACTTTTGAGTCCTAAAAATTGTGACTTCGTGTATTTCTTTTTTCACACTGCGTATGTTGTAAGGCGATGTCTTTTAGAATAGAAGATAATTAATTTATAAGGAAAATATGTATGTATTTGATATTCATTAATGGGTAGCTAAACTTTGGTACCAGCAATTGAGCTAATGAACTAACCGAATGCATCTTGCTTGTGTATGGATTTGATTTTCTTTAAAGTCAATTCTTACTTAAACCTATTTTTATTCACACATTTATTTATTAGAATAATTTAAATGTGTGTGTATATACACACACACATACACATATACATTTCTTTACTTTTCAACAGGACATCACCATATTCGGTTGAAAAAATCACTTTTTTTACAAAATCAATTCTCTACAAAACCGTACAAACAAGGATGCAAAATAATAACATACATGCAAATGAATAATTTAAATGTATATATATACATATATATATATATATATATATATTCATTACTTTTCAACGGGACATAGCCATATCCAAGTCAAAAAATCATTTTTTTACAAAATCAATTCTCTACAAAACCGTACAAACAAGGATGCCTAATAATAATGTACACGCAAATATTTTGCATCCATTAAGTGTGAATTAATATAATATAATGTGCAGCTATACACGTGAGAAGGGAATACTTCCACCATCAACAAATACACAAGGCAAATCACAATCAAGCCTTTCAATCCAGGACAATGACTGTAATTAAAACGTTAGCTCATGTTTAGTCTAATTAAAACGGGATTTTACTCTTACTGCTACATTTTGGATTTTCCTTTTTCCTGGCAAAAACACTGCTTCTTTTGATATTGTGAATGGTAGTTCTGTTGAACTTTGCACGTTAAAATTCAAAACGTAAGTGTAGGTACGCCGTATGCTTGATTCGCTGTTGGTACTGAGTGATAATCTCTTGAAGGTTCAATCTTCTTATTTTTAGTTCTTTAAAATCTGGCAACAGATTTAAGATTTGGAGAGGATTTCAGGGAGTAGTCAGCATCTTACTTACATAGATGATTGTTATCTCACTGTAATTACCTGTATCTTGTTTTGCTTTGGACTAAATTTGACAGATTTGTTTAATTATTTGGTACATGGATTTTATTATTTGTAGATTTTTGTGGGACGAGGCAAAAAATCTAAAAATATCACCTCTAAAGGAGATCATGTAGGTATGTTCTATTGCAACGAGTTGATTCACATAAGCAGTTTTTTGTTACTATTATAAGTTTATGAACTTCAATTCTCATTTCATGCAGCTTTTGAAACAATTATGATTATCTTATGTGTGGTGACTGCCGAATAACCATAAAATTTATCTAGCTTTGTTGTTTTTATCTTGGATATCACAGTTTAGCCGTTTGCAACCTTTTGAGTTTGGTGAAGCCAAATGATGTTATTACCTCTGGACATCTAACAACCATTATTGCAACTGTTCCAAAGTATCTCTCAGAAGGATTGGTTATCTAGCTGTGAGACACTGACAACCTTCGTGGTAATAACACAGTTTTCTATTAGAGCCCCCAACCATTCTTTCAGTCTTGTCCGTCATGATTCTGGCTGCCATGGTTGCCACACTTTGAATTGATCATATGCTGAGCACATTCTTGGTCCTGAGAAATATGCTGTTCAAATGTCTGTTTGACCAAATTATTTTGTAACTTTGTAGTTTACAATCTTTTAATAACACACTACAAGTTCATATTTTTTTAATCTTTGATATGTTTATATGTTCCATCTTGGTAAGTATTGCTTTGAATTAATTTTTTAGGTCCCCAGATCCTGCAAGAAGCTGCAGAAGGACAATGAATATGCATCATATACTGTAAGGTTATTCAGTCGTATGATGCTGATAACTTTAGAACTAAGGCATGTGAAAGAAATTTTCGAGTGAGTGTTCTTGTGCATTTATCTTTTATGAAATCTATGCCATCTCTTTTATGTTGATTCGAGATATATCCGGCCACATCACTCAAAAATATGTTTAAGTAAACAAGAGAAGTTACTGATTTTGGAGGAATGTTGCATCTAACAAAATGTTTGATCGTCATGTGATTTTGATTCGTGATTTTAAATATAATCCAAACACTCAAGTGTGTAGAAGGCATGAGCTTGAAAACTGAATCAAGACCAGGATACGTTGAGAAGGTCTCTGTTGCAGTGGTGCTACACTAATTACGCAGAGATACTCTCTTATTTCCATCATCAAAGCTGCGGAAATTATGTTTTGGTTTTTAATTACATTTAGAAGCTATGGCTGTTTTGAGATATTCTTTCTTCTTCCGTTCTCTGTGTAATTTGATCTCTGCTTGAACAACCTCTTATCAGATTATAGCAAACGGAATTGTGTTCTGTGGCCGCTAGATAGTGCTTCTATAGGTCAGATAATTTTTCGGAGGAAAATATCTGGTTTTTTTTTCCTCTCTCTTTAAGCGACACCATCTATGCATAGTTGGATTTGGCTGTATGGATTTAATAATATAATAAGGAGTTTAAAGAGGGGGTGCCTTATCCTGAATTACGATAGACTAGAGTAGAGTTCTTAATCATCTTAAAGAAAAGTTTTAGAAGAACAGCAAAACTGAGGCAACTTTACCCAATGCAATTGGACACTGGGACTCGATGCTTCTTGTACAAATTCTGAGGATCTTGAAGTCAATCTACTGTCAAAAGGTCCTCCAGCTCTCCTTGGACCTCTTGCTGAATAATTTCCTTATGCTCCTTGCTTTGACTCTCATTATCCTTATAGCCTGCAAATGCAATCCTCTTCCTAAATATGAAATAATTAACATCCCCACCTCGAATTATCTGATCAGTCTTCTAGTATCTTCAACCATGTTTTGAACATTCCGTGATTGATACAACCTTTCAATTAAATCCCTGGAAATCATGGAATCAACATGTGCTTACAGATCTCTGCTCCTTTTCGCTTGTACACAAACTGATATAATGGCATTCAATTTAGTGACTCTGTTATTAGTTTGTCAATATGGTTTGCTGTTGTCGTCTCTAAAATGTTTGGACACTGAAGGATCTATACCTCTTCAACAAAGTATGAGTATAAAGAGATTTTACTCAGGGAAGTCAATATGACAAATTTCTGACTTGTTGAATGCAAATTACCCGGTCATCACTCTTCAAGAACCCCACTGAGATTTCACTTCCCTAATTAGGCATGTCAGACTTCAGCTAAAGTGGAATTCGTCAAAAGACTCAAAACATGATTTGGGAGGCAAATTACCTTTATTCTGCCTTAACAAATAAGTGATTTGTATTAGTTGGTTGCATGAGTTATAAGTTTTCTCTAATTGTCCCCCTTATTCTATTTTGTTAAGTTCCTTGGAATGTGCATGGATTATGATATAGATTCAAAATTATGTCAGTTGATCTTACAGTTTTTCCGCTCGTGGATGCAATTCATTGTTGTATGTGTGTTTACTGAAAGCATTCTGCATTATGATCTGCCGCAATCATTTTTTGGTAATTAATTCAACTTCCACTATGTTTCTACTGAGCTGCCATTTGTTATCATAGCTGACGTCTATTATTAGTCAACTGGGGTGCTGAAAGGTTGTCTAATTTAATTTAATTTCCTCTGTAGTATTGTCATCCTTCATGAAAAGTGAGAAGAAAGCCCATCCCATTCTTGCAGGACCGTGCGACCATTGAAACAGGTGTTAGTATTGTGCTATTCTAAATTTCTGTTTTTTTTCATCTTCTTTTTTGGCTTCATCACAAGATTTATTATGTGTATCTGATTATAAAACATAGAGTCAACATCAAGTGATCAACTCCAAATTGTGTGTGATCTGATTAAGAAACATTCTGTTTAAAAATCCCTTCCTCAACTTCTTTTAACCCAATAACTAGATTCAAATGCATTCCGATTGTCACATGCTCTGTCATTTTAGTTGACCTCTTCAGCTAGGTTAACGTATCTAGATGCAATTCATTTTACTAAGACATCTACCTTTCCTCCATAAACTTGTGCTTGGGACAAATCGAATAGGCATACTAAATTTTGCTCACAACACATTCATTCATGTATGGAAAGCAAGGAATTTGGCTTGTTTCACACACACACACACACCCCCAAAAAAGAAAAAGAAAAAAAAAATCTTCAGAGTTCTAATGGAAGGGACGCACTGAAAGCTTCGCGTGCATGCAGTACTTTTTATCCAATGACTAGTGGTCCAGGCTTCAGAGGATGTCTAGACCATTAAGAGCATGTTTGGCTCAGGGGAAAAGTTTCCTTAAAGTAAATAAGTTTAAAAGAAAAATGAGTATGCTATCCAAGATATCGAACACATGCTCTGGAGTACCTTGAAGTTCAGAATTCTGGTCCAAATATGTTTTTTGAGATGGTCTCATCTTTGATGGTCTCAGAAACTTGTGAACTCTGGTAGCTTCAACCTTTAAAATGAGAATATTTCTGTTGATATATCAACTGTCTTCCATGTGTTGATGCAGCACATACTGGAAAACCGTGGACGAAGGAAGGATGGGCGGCTTTGCAGGTGATGCTGATGCACATTCTTACATCTGCTTCACGATAAATCTATCTATAAACTAATTTAAACTTTGGCATTGCAATTGTCTCTGTCCATTTATGTGATTTTAGTAGGCCTCAAGAATAAGAACAAACTCTTTCAACCTTTGTATAACACAGAAAATTATCCGATTCTTTTTAAATAGAGTGAAACACTGTTTGTCAAACATTCCCCCCACCCCAAACACACTATTATGTTCTATTTGTGTTTAAGCCACATGACTGAAGGTTTGTCATCAAGTACTTCGAAATCAATATAATTTTTTTATTGAGAACATGAGCTGCATGTTACTTTTCATGGTAGCATTTCTCTTTCATCTGTAGTGTAGTCAACACTAACCCCACTAGATTGATCTTTAGGTATGGCTCTTTTTACTTGTAGCTAGGAACTGGAAAAATTTGACCATTGCATTATCCTGGTATGGGTTGGGGTACTTTTGATGTTTGGGGGGTGGGGGGTGGGGATTCAACAGTGGACCCTTGTGACTTTGAGGCTAGGGTTGTACTTTCTGTGGGTAGTGACCAAGGTAGAGCAGAAATACTGTAAAAGGTATACAAATATTCATTTATTTATTATAATGTGAAGTGTCAGGAAGAAATGGTGCTAGTATTATGTGGTGAAGCCCATCATATTAATCTGCAGTGAAGCAGAAAATAGATAAGAAAACCCACCCGCATTAGGATTACTCGTTAACGGTTGTTCAAATTGGATGTCACACCCTTGGAAACAAAAATTTCTGGCTCTTAGCAAAGCTTGATTCCTTTATAGGGTTACCTCACATTGATTGTGCTTAGTGTATTGGGGTTTTGAGTTACAATTAATGTGTTTAAAGATCATATATGATCAGCAATAAGATTCTTGATTTGGTGCTTTGGAACGAGTCACTATCTTGTTGGGGCATATTAAGACTGTTATCAACCGAAGATGATGACTTTTTAAGACGAAACTTCAAGACTTCCAGAAAAAGATATAAGTTACTAACAAGTGGGATCAAGAAGTAGTTCATATTGGGACAGCCCATTACTCATGCCTTAGCTACAGAGAACACCAAAACACCATTCTTAAATCAATGTCATATATGTATCTTTCTCTGCATTTGTGTGTGTATGTTGTATCTAAAGGGATGAAAGGAGACAAGGGAAATCAATGACAAGTGCACTATGCCATGCGGGCTTGCTCCTCCTCCGCCAAATTGAACGGAACTCAGGGCCGGCCCCACCGGCGCGTGAGTGTAGTCGGCAACACCCAACGGTGGGCTGTTGTCTGGGCCCACGCAAACCGTCCCTCTGCATGGGCTTCATAATGTAGAATTGTCCATATCCTTGACGTCTTGACCCTGATTGAAAGAAACGATGGAAGTCGATAAAAATAGTGAAGATTCCAGTGATTTAATACTGTGCTCTCTAACTGAACTTCTCCTTGTCATTTAGCAGAGAAATTGTCTGAAACAACCCCAACCACATGATCCCACCCTACGATTCGATGTATAGCATCACTTTAACACGAGGATGGGTACCCAAAAAAAAGAAGAAAAGAAAAATTCCAAGTAATTAAGGCCTAAACAAATGGCGTAGAATTAGAGCTTAATTTGCATTGAATGGGTGGTTATATTACCGCTACGAAAATTATTTTTTACACCACATTATATATTCACCACAAACTAACTTATCATTTTGATAATACACCACAATAAATTTACCATAAAAACCTTCCTTTTAAAAGTTTAAAACAATTATAAGTTATCTAAGCTGGGATAAAAAAAAAAGTCTCTATTTTCTCTCTCTATTGTAGGGTGAAAATTAGGGTTTACTCCGGCTACGTACAGGTTGTTCCACTAGTCGTCGGTAGCGGTTTGGTTACTCTTCTTTTCACGGTGTTCATTGTTGAGTCTCGATTATGGAGAACGATGAATTGCTGAAGTTATGCGGCAACCTTCATCTGGACGAGGAGTCTGTTCCTCGAATTCTCATGAACTCGAAAACTTCTCACGAAGGATTGGCTTGCATACGACGAACCCTAGTAGGTAAATTACTGGGATGTCGATATGCCAATAAGGAGGGCGTGGAGTCGGTTGTACGGCTTATATGGGAGACCGATAGGAATTTCTCAGTCGAGATGGCCGGGCAGAATAATACTTTCTTATTTGTCTTTGAATCAAAGAATGATCGGATGAGAGTATACAATGGAGGACCATGGTTGTTTAATAAGAAAATCATCTCATTGATATTCCCATCGAGTACTGGGGACTTTGATCGTATGAAATTTAACCTAGTACCGTTTTGGATCCATATTACAAAATTCCCTCTGCTATGTCGAACGGAGTCGTACTTGCAATTGGTGGGCAAACAACTGGGAGAATTATTAGTGGTTGATCTTGAAAGCCATCAACCACGGATACGAGTCAAGATAGATACTAGCAAACCATTACGACAAGGAGTTTGATTGTGTCTTAAAGAGATAGGAGAAGAAGTTACGATGCCCATTCAATATGAGAAATTACTGGACTTTTGTTTTTTATGTGGTCTTATTGCCCATAGACAATGTGAGTGCCCTTTGCATGGTGGGGCGAATGCTACTGCAGTTGTGAAGCGATTGAGAGATTGGCTACTTGCACCCCCCTACTGTTCAGCGATTAAGAGGGCACAACGAGGCCCGGTTTTCATTGGGGTTTGGCTACTCCGGGAGCGGGGACAGTGTAGAGGACAAGGAGAAGAGAAGTGCAGAAAGTGAGGTTAAAAGTAAGGTGGTGAGGCTGAGGGGGCTGATGAATCGATAGGGCGTAACAAGGAGGTAAGGAGGCATAAGCTGACGTGAAAAAGAGTGGGGCAAGATGCGGTTGGCGAGGGTAATGTAGAACATGGCGGGACAGAGGTGAGGGAGGAGGTGAGGGAGATTGACAATGGAAAAAAGAAAGGGGGCTTGGGTATGGAGATGGGGGATAACCAGGCGATGGAATATCTTAGTAACAATGAGACCAATGTAGACGATCTACCCCAGAGAAAAAAATGGACAAGAAATAGTATGGGCAGTCCTTATTTAGGGGCCTGATGATGAAAACAATGAGTATTTTACTACATACTTCTCCACAGAATAAGACTTCAAAGAGAAGGGGTGGTGATAGCGGGAAGAAGGCATTGAATAAGAGGAAACTCGAAGTAGACGATGAATGAGTTGTCACAACCATGAAAAAATAAATTGTGGGGGAGCTGTTGGGGAGGATGACATAGAGCTTGTTAATAGAATGGCGGACCTCGCTCTGCAAGGCCACCGGGAACAATGAGTTGCCTTTGTTGGAATGTACGAGGATTGGGGAATTCCCGTACAGCTGCTGCGCTTAATAGATTAATTCGTACTTTTTCCCCCGGTTTGGTTTTCTTGTCTGAAACTAAACTGTCTGGCACTAAGGATCAAACATTCGAATTCAGTTGGGTTTCCAAAATAATATGGTAGTTAATGCTGATGGACGGAGTAGCGGTTTAATGTTCCTTTAGAACGATGACTGGAGGGTGGAGGTTGTTTCATATTCCAGCGGGTATGTTGATGCTTTTATTATTGAACAAGATGGCTGGAAATGGAGATTCACAGGAGTGTATGGGAACCCCGTTGCATCAGAACATCATCACACGTGGGAATTGTTGAGGAGATTGCATCATCAATGGACTATTCCTTGGCTTTGTGGTGGTGACCTTAACGAGACAGTGGAGCTATGTGAGAGGGAAGGGGGTGGAGAACGGTAGTCCTGTTTGATGAAGGATTTTCAAGATATGATGCTGGACTGTGGGTTGGCAGGAATTAAATTTAAAGGACCTACTTTCATATGGAGTAATAAAATGGGAGGTGAGGACTTCATTCAAGCTCAACTGGATCGCTTTGTTGGCAATACCAATTGGCAGCTCATGTTTCCTATGGCTGGAGTCGAGCACTTGGCGTTCTCTCATTCGGATCATCGACCAATCCTTTTGCACTTGAATGGATGGCCGAAATGGCAACCACGTAAAGTGGGGTTCCGCTTTGAGCCATTTTGGCTTCGAGAGGATGGCTACTAGTTTCTTCCACAACAAGGCTTCTCGGCGGTTACAGGAAAATACGATCATGCATCTGAAGGGGAGGAATGGTTAGTGGATTGAGGGAAAGGAAGATTTGATTAGGCATATTGAAGGATATTTTGGGGAGTTGTTTCGCAGTGGTGAACCAACGGATGAGGAATTACATGCAGCTACTGTTGGGATTACTACACACTTATCGGCTGATGAAATAGAGTGGTTGGAACAGCCGTTTAATGAAGAAGAAGTCACGGCAGCAGTTTGTAGCTTGGGAGCACACAAGGAGCCAGGGATTGACGGCTTTCATGCGGTAGTTTATCAAAGACACTGGTCTCTCATGAAGCACGAGGTTGTTAAGGCGTGCTTGGAGGTTCTAAACGAAGGGAAATCAGTCAAGGATATTAATAAAACTGGGGTGATGCTGATTCCAAAAAATAAGAGCCCAAAATGTTTAGCGGAGTATCAACCGATTAGCTTGTGCACCACTGTACAAGATAGTTTCAAAGACGTTGGCGAACAGGTTGAAAAAAGTACTTGAGCCACTTATTTCAGCTAATCAAAGTGCTTTCGTGCCATGTAGAATCATTAGTGATAATGATTATTGCATTCTATGTCTTGTAAGCGTAATGGTAGAGTAGGGTATATGGCTGTAAAACTGGATATGAGCAAAGCTTACGACAGGGTCGAGTGGAATTTTTTATGTACTATTATACGTAAGATGTTATTCCCTGAGCAAATGGTGCAGTTAGTCTATGACTGTATCTCGTCAGCCACATTCATTTTTTGCTTTGGGAGTGAGTATAGTGGGTCTGTTATCCCAACTAGAGGTTTGAGGCAATGATGCTCTTTATCACCGTATTTGTTTATTCTCTGTGCTGAGGGCTTCTCAGGAGCTTTAAGGGCATCTGAATCTTTGGGTCGTCTTTCGGAAGTTCAGTGTAATAGAACAGGACCACGCATCAACCACTTTTTCTTTGAGGATGACTCCATTATTTTTTCTAGGGCAGAACAAGGCGATGCACTAGAGATCCTCAATATTTTACAAATTTATGGCCGGGCCTCGGGTCAGGTGATAAACTTCAACAAAATTGCTATCACTTTTAGCCCTAATACTTTGCAGGCAAAAAAGAATGAGATCCTTGAGATCTTGGGATTGATTACCACAATTTGCATGGCTCATATCTGGAGCTTCCATCCGTGGTGGGGAAAGATAAGAAGCGAACTTTTGCTTTTATCTGGGAACAAATGTGGAAGAAGATGAAGGGATGGAGAAATAACCTATTATCGGGCGCGGGAAAAGAAATACTTCTCAATTCCGTTGTGCAGGCTATCCCTACGTATGTAATGGATCTTCTTTTTAAGCTTCTGAGAGCAATCCATAACAATCTACGGAGCTTGATGATGTGCTTTTGGTGGGGAACAAAGGGAGATAGAAGAAGAATGGCTTGGATTCAGTGGAGGAAATTATGCATGGTCAAGCAAGTTGGTGGAATTGGACTCAGGGATATGCAAATGTTTAATCAAGCTTTGGTTGCAAAGCAAGTTTGGAGACTTGTCCAGGCACCTGACTCTTTGGCATCAATGGTGTTAACGAATAAATACTTCCATGATAGTGATGTTTTGCAAGCACGGGATAAGCACGAATAAATACTTCCATGTATAAGGGAACTTTATATGTAGTCGATGTGGACAGTTGGAGTCAAATACACATATCTTTTGGCTCTGTGAAAGGAGCAAGGCAATATAGAAAAATGTAGGACTGTGGGATTCTATTCAACCTTATATGGCGACTGAGTTCCACTTTTGTATGCTGAATATCTTGAAGCAGGACTGTCGGCATTGGATTGAAAACCTCTGCATGGTAATGTGGGCTATTTGGAATGACCGAAACTCAATCTTTTACAGAAAGGGAATCTAACCTACTGAGCTTGTGGGTCATAATACATTGGAATATCTTCAATGTTACCAAGATGTTAATAAGCATGACAGTCGGATGCGACACGAAGACACCCAGAATTTGGCATGGCAATGTGGTGAAGGAGGAGCTGGCGGGTTTGTTCTAGAAACAGATGCAGCAGTCCAAGGGGGCAGCTATTGGTTTAGGAGGAGTAATATGGGATGATGATCAATGCAGGGTGGATACATTTACTATCCGTTTTGAGGGTAATTTTTCTGTAGAAACCGCGGAAGCCATGGCACTTAGATATGGCCTAGTGCTCATGAAAGAGCGGCAGATGAATCTAAAAGAAGTGAGGGTGGATGCGTCTCGAGTTGTGAAGGGGTTGAAGAGGCTGGAGGATCATAGCTTGCTAGCGCCACTACTTCGGCAGATTGTGCAATTGTGTAGGGTTCTTCATTGTTCAGTTTGCAAATATATCCTACGTGGTTCGAACGTCACTACTCATAAGCTAGCGTCTTTTGCAATTCGGTTACCTGCGATTTATCATTGGTTTGATTGTATTCCCATGTTCATTTCCCCGGTTTCGGGTAATCTTGATTAATGAATGAATGAGAAACTTCCTTTCCAAAAAAAAAAAATTTTTAAACAATTATAATTTCATCTTAATTTCTATTATCCCACCACATCCTGTTTAATCTTTGCACAATATTCAATTCGAGACAACGCCATTGAAGATTCAACCATTCTACCACCACAACCATCTCCATCAATTCAAGTTCTTTAGAACTAGAAATTTAAATGTCACACGTACTCCGTCCTCTTTTGGTTTGCTCTAACTTGTTATAAAAATCTATGTAAAAATATTAAGCGAAGCCATCACTTCTAAATTATATTCAAGATCATTTTCCCAATAAATTAAAAGTCATTTTCTCTCTATTTGCTTTTAATTTTTTTTCATCACCTTTTTTATTTTTGTTTAGATCCCTTTAGGGTACAAAATAGCAAAGAATTGGCAATATATATTATTAGGAAAAAAAAACTGTGATAGAAGATGGAAAAAAAGATTCAGGAACTGCCATTTGTTTTCGATGCAATTTGCCGACCAATGAATTGGGAGGAAAGGGATAATAAGTAAAGCAAAATAAAATAATGAAATAGCATAAATTGATTAAATCATAATAGTGGAAGAAGGAAAAAAATTGTTTTAAGAATACTAAAATAAGGTTATTAATGTAATTTTAAGGGAGGATATCTAAGTAAATAAAAAATATGTGGTGTGAGAAATAGTTATAATGGTGGGAATATAATTACCTTAGAGTGTTTTTGATAGGCAATGATTTTCTATAGAAAATGAGTTTTTTCACTGAAATTTCTACTTTTGTGTTGTTTAATTCATATATTTTTTCTATGGAAAACATTTTCTATCTTTTGGGTCACGTGACCACAGTTTCCTTGAAAACAAAGAAAATATTTTCATATGGGGGGTGTAGGTTTTTTGTTTTCTAGGTAATTCATATTTTTTCTAGGGAATTTCACTTACAATCAAATACGTTTCAATTCATTTTCTATAAAATTTAATTATCGGTAGTTCAATTAACAGGAAAATATTTTATTTCCAACTACATTCCATACTTGTAATCAAACGCACTCTTATTGTAAATTGTAAATGCTTTGGCAACTATTGTGTTTCTTATATATTGCCTGTTCAAGTTAGTTTTTGGAAAGTCAAAAATAATTTTGAGATTCATAATCAAGCTGCTAATTGTAACTAAACCCGTTTGAGTAATTACTCATGGAAGAGCTGTTCTAATTATAGTCATAGATGACTTCTTCATAAGGCACTTATACTAACTGTAAATTTTAAAATTGAAGCTATCCTGAACAAACTTTTAAGGTTGTTTTATTTAACTTTTAATTGTTCGAGTTCATCGATTTTCAACTGTTGATGTCTGATTTTTTTTTTTTAATTATTTTTTTATTTTTT
>CAVNYN010241440.1:0-22629 GCA_963692815.1 Nyctanthes arbor-tristis | reverse complement strand
CAACTACAGGAAAATACTTTAGTGGCCATCCAGAAACCACATCAAGAAGTCCAATTCAATCATGACTACATTCAGATAGACTCAAACATCTCTTACTCTGTTGAAAATTATGTTTGGGACGAGATTCAATGTGATTATTTGGAAAATTTTGGGTCAAATTATGCTCAAATGAGGACAGAAGAAAGATGATACAAAATTTCCGGAAAAAATAATTATAAGATCATCCAGCATCATCCATTAACTTGCACCAAAGAGAATCATTCTAGATCAAAAATGTGAAATCTAGGATGGGATAATTAAAGGAAAATTAACTTAAAGTACAGCTAAAGATAATAGCACAAAGTTTGATCTGAACCCACCCTCTTGTGATGAGCAGATTTTGTTTTTTTGGCAACTCAAATCAAGATGGAAAACTTACTGGATTGTGGAAATTCTTGTGGAGGGCTTTTATCTTGGTGACCAAAGGGGCTGTTTCCTGAACCTTGATGATGCGAAGTAGTTGGTCTCTCTACATTCTCTTCATTTCCCTGTTTTTTCCCGTTCAATTTCTTTTTTTCTTCTGCCATGTTTGCTGGGCATTTTTTGTAAAAGGAAATGCCCCGCTTGTTGGGGGCCTCATCCTTCGTTATGTATATAAAATGCCTCGTTTTCCTTTAAAAAAAAAAATATATATATATATCTATATATTATTATTATTATTAAGTAATATATCTTTTTTTTTTAATTGGTACCAAGTATTCTAGCTTGCACCGGACTAATCTTAGGCCTCTAGGATCCTCTCCTAAAATTTGGAGGAGGTAAATCACGGGATATGCTTAGAATGGACCTTAGTTCTTCCCTCAGACTGTACACTTCTATGCACAAGAGGCCCTCTGCCACACGTCCTGCACCATAAGTTGATAATTGAATCCATGTGTATTCAGTGGGTTTCGAACCACCGCCCTGCGACTAGAAGCGAGCCTTTGCGTTGATTTGATGTCCAAATAAGCTGTGTCCTGAGGGGCTTTATCTGATATTTACTCTATATTAAAGGGGCTTTATTAAGTAATATCTACCATCTACTATATGTAAAATGGGGAAATAAGTGGGAAACTTTTGATTTCCCATGTCGCCCCCATTTTGTTTCCCTAATTTACAATAATATCTCTATTTAACATTTAATTAGTTTTATTTTCATTATTAATTATTAGTGATAATTTTAAATGATTTATATATAAATGTTTAACTTTTCATCTTCCAAATTCTTTTTTAACTTTCGTAGAACCTATGAATTTAATATTTTATAAAAAATGATTTTAACTTAACTAATAAATTGTCTATATATACGACTACAAAAATTAAATTATTTTACAAATTCATTTTGTTTAGTACTGCAGATGTTACAATTCAAATTAATACTAAAACATATATATTAACATAATAATTAGCTTTCTTCTTTGATGTATTTGATGTATCATGGCCCATTTATTTAACAAGCATGAGAGATATTAATATACTATTATGAGAAAAGTTGATCTTCATATAGCCACTATGATTTGTTCTTTTTTAGATAGGGTTTGATCACTATTATCAACGACATTCACTATAAAACGATTACCACTTCAAATATGTGAACATTAATATCACCTTTTACATAAGGTGTGCAATGCACATACTTATAACTAGTAATCTCTATCACTACTTTATAAAAGATGGAATTCTTGTAAAACATTTGGATTCCACCTTTATCCCTATATTTTTTCTTTAATTCTCATGTTGTCAATTACTTTGATTTCACTCCACATTAATTCATTACATTATTTCGTTTAACATTATCATTAAAGTCATCCAATCAAACTAATATTATTTTCTTCCTAATGTTTATCATACAATTTAATTTAGCATAACTAAAGTCATCAAATCAAATTAATATTCTCCGAATTTCAAACTCAAATTCATTCAAACTAATATTATATATGTTGCACATGCTACAATTTATATTAATGCTCAAATATATAATTTTGGCTAAAATTTTTTAATCTAAGTGAAAAATGAACCAGAATTAATTTAGTTTTGTATTTTTTAATCATTAAAACTTAAAAAAAATATGCATTACACGTATCTCATTTATTTTTGAATTTTTTTAATCATTAAAACTTTAAGAAAAAAATATGCATTACATGTATTATTATTATTTGCAACCAATCATTATATGTATATTTGATTTCATTCAAATTTCATAACCAAAAACAAATGAATATTATAAAAAAATTATTATGTTTAATTTAATTTAATATTATTAAAAAGTTCATAACTTACATGCCGTTACACTACAATTAATCATTTTAATTTGATGTAAATGCCCATCATATCAACCTTCACAACCTTCACATCTCATCTTTTCGTGCATACTTCATGTAATTTTTATCACTTCATGTAACTATATGATGTAAGTATGCCTTTTCGACTTAAGATTGCATTGTGAAATGGAAAGACATATGTGTGTGTGTGTGTACATATATATATATATATATATATTGTATTTGAATGTTGATTTATGTTATAATATGAAAATTCATGAACAAAGTTGGTAAAATATTAATTTATTTTCTCGATTTTTTAATATAGATTTATGTTTGTATTTTTTAATATCAATTAATATTTTTTTGTTCCTTATTTTTTTTACTTTCACGTATAGTTTGGAAATTAAAATTTTATTAAAAATGATTTTAAACCTAGCTGACTAATAAATTACCTATTAGAATATTACAAATTGCGTTATTTTATAAATCTATTTAATATGTTTCACATGCTACAATTTAGATTAACGCTCTCTTCATTTCTTTTATTTATTTATTTTGTTGTTCTTTTTTGACTTTGACATAGTTTGGAAAATTAATTTAAATTTTTTTATTAAAAATGATTTTAAACCTAGCTAACTATAGGTTAGCTATTAGAATTTTACAAGTTGCAGTTTTATAAATCTATTTAATATGTTTCACATGCTACAATTTAGATTAATGCTCAAATACAAAATTTTGATAAAAATTTCTTAATTTATGTGAAAAATGAACTAAAACTAATTTATTTTTGTATTTTTTTAATCATTAAAACATTAAAAAAATAATCATTACATGTTATAATTGATTCCATTCAAGTTCCATAACCAAGACAAATGAATGTTATAAAATAATTATTATATTTAATTTAATTTAATAATATTAAATGCCTACCATTTCAACCTTCACATCTCATATACTTCACCCACTATAAATTGATGATCAAAATTCAAATAAATCCAAGAATATTGAAACACAAACCTAACTTATATTTTTCCTTCAATTAAATAAAATCTTAGTTTCAATCCATTCTCTATAAAAATGGCTTCATCCACATCAGAAAAAGGAAGAGCATTGTATGCTAATAAAAGAATTTAGTGCATTTGATCAAGAATAGAGCATCAAAGTTTCTGTCCTTTGTAAAAGTTGCATTGAAAACTATAAGAATGCAAATGGTGCCATTCAAGTTCAAAAATTCATTTTAATGGAGGACGAAGTAATATTTTTAGTTGTTTATATTTTGAATAAAATCCAAGCCACATTATCTAGTGAGACAATCGAAATCTGATACAATTAGGAAAGGGAATACTTACAAAAATCACTCAACATGAGGGCTCAAAATGATCGATTTGTAGACCTTTTAATTCTAATCGATAATGGAATGGAGCCAACAATAAAGGTTGATTTCATTTCTTTACCGATAGAGACAGTAATAGTAGGTGATAATGTATAATCTCAAGAGTTAGAACTCATCAATTCGCCTTTCCCAGATTTAGTAAAAAATGCATCTTTGTCTAAATATATGACATGCATGGGATTTTTTAAATAAAGAATGAATATGTTGATTACCTTAATAATAAGTTAATTCAATTATTTCCTGGTGAAAGTAAAGAGTTTGTCAGTTTCGATGAAGCAATTGAATATAGAAACAACTATTACCAAAGAAGAATTTCTAAATACATTTTTGCCAAATGGTGAGATCACCACACAAACTGGTGTTGAAAAAGAATTGTCCAATTATGCTTTTAAGAAACCTAGATCCCTCCAATGGACTTTGCAATGGAACAAGAATGGTATGTTGTGATTTTAGAACAAATGTCATTCATGTAGAAATAAGCTTTGGACAACATGCTGGGAAACAAATTTATCTTTCCCGAATCCCACTAAGTCCTACAAACAATGAAGGCTACATATTCTAGTTTAAGAGAAAACAATTTTCGATATGACTTTGCTTTGCAATGACTATCAATACGGTATAAGGACAAACTATACCTCATGTTGGAATATATCTTCTAGAGAATTTATTTTCACATGGATAACTATATGTTGCGCTTTCACGTAGAGTTTCAATGCAAACAACAAAAGTATTGGTCAAATCAAACAACAAAAGCAAGAAAAGTGTAATGTTGATAAAAAATATTGAGTATAAAGAAGTGATTTCATAATAAAATTTTCTTATGATCAAATAAATTTATTGTAACATACAACGTAAAATGCACGTTCCAATGACTAGTACTCTCTAAAAGAGAATAAGTGGGGGAAACATTTTTAGATGATCTTACCCCCACTTATTTAGTTTAATTTTATATTTGTCCCCTAATGTTATTAATTATTATTTTGATTTTATATTTGAGTTTTTTTTCTTTTTTTTTTATAATGTAAATCATGCATTTATAAGCACATTGAAGTAGCAATTTGACACTAACCATTTTTATCATATATGTGAACACATTGAATTAGCATTTTTATAACTATCTAATCTATATCTAAAAGAGAATAAGTGGAGGAAACATTTTTTGACAACTCTGCCCTCAATAATGAAATGAAATGGTGTAATGGCAAAAAATGAACTGAAATGGTGTAATGGCAAAATGAACTCCATTATGTACCATCATTATTAAATGATAGGATTAATCCCATTAATTCTCATAATAATAAATATACATCAGTTACACTAAAATAATTGGTGCATTTAAAAAAATCATCCTATTATCCACCTCTTTATATCCCTTGAGAACTCAATTGGAGCCAAAGTCCTCCCGTTTTCCATATTCATAGATTCTTTTTCAGCAGTAACTGAATTTCTAACTGGAATATCTTCAAGCATATTTCCTATTTTCTTCGAGTGTCAAGGTCTACTAAGCACTACCTCTGATAGCGTAAGAATCTAAATTTGTAGAACTTATATTTGCTATATTCTTAACCGCCTTTGATTATTTTTCCTACGCTTAGTGAACATGACCATGTAATTTATTGTATACTTTAATTCTCTAATGTTGCTACATGTTCTGGAATGAAAATAAGTGATCGTCATGTGATGTAATTTATTGTTTACTTTTCAAAGAAAAAATTTTAATGCTTCGATCTTCATGTACACGGGGGTTATATGGAATGAAGCGAATAGGAGAGCAGTTAAAAGTGATAAGCTGAAGATAATCTCTTGCAACAGAATTCCAATTTGGGTTCAAAGAATATCCTTTCAACAAGAGACTAGAGAAGTTCACAATATGATTGAGATAATCTCATCCGACAATGCATTCTCAATAGGATTTTATTAGTATTTTTGAACTGCTCAATGCAGAATATTTGAAAACCACAAGAAGATATAACTTCAAGTTCCAGTGTTCTACAATTAGCACTATCGATTTGTCATTGTATTTTTTTAGATCGGAAGAGCGTCGTGTAGTAGTGTTTTTATAGAATCATTAATTTCAACATAAGCCAAGTTGGTTGATTCTATGTTGAATTGGTGCTTGTATTTTAATTTCTTTAACATCCCTGCTCTTACACTATAAAGTAGTTCGACATACTCAAAGGTTGCATGCTTTCCTTCATTGGATTTTTTTTTTATATTTTACTTCAAGGCAAGATTTAAATTTTATTAGATAAATTGCTTGCCAGCAAGTATAAGAAAACTGCCAATCTAGATAAAATTTTTTTTGAAATGCTAAAAGCTATATATATTTGAATGAAAAATCATTTCATAATATCGTTGCACAATTGTGTGCAACACACGTGTTGTATACTAGTATATAAAATTGTAAATGGAAGAAAAACTTTTGATTTTCCTTTTCGCCCTTACATATTTTTTAAATTCCTTACTTGTGCTTAACTCATTAATTAATTAAAAAAACTTTCGTATTTCTTTGGGTTATAACAACTTATCTACACGTGCACCATTAATTTATTAATATTTAATCTAAATAAATTAATTAATTATTACATACTACCTCCATCACAATTATTTGGTCCCATTTACTTTTTTATAAAGATTAATACAACAAACTTTCTAAAATATCGTCATTTTGACTAATAGTTTATATTAAGAATAGTATTAGAAAAGATAAATATTTTACGTTTCCAAGATTACATGGGTGGTATAATTGTAAATGAAAGCAAAAGAAGACTAAATAAATGGGACAACGTAAAAAGGAAAATGGAACCAAATAATTAGGACGGAGGTAGTACTACATTATTTACATATATTGTAAATTATAATTTGGAATCTTTCATTATTTAATCCATATTTTTATCTTTTCTGTTATGATACAAATCTAGTTAAAAAAATACATTTTACATCTTCGTTTTGTGACATTGAATAGAAAGAATTTTCAAACTTACATAGTATAGTAACAAATAGGTTCCGTTTTTGCCCCTTACATATTTTTTAAGTTCCTTACTTGCCCTTAACTCGTTAATTAACTAAAAAAATTCATATGACTTGAACGCTCTTCCGATCTTGGGTTTTAACAACTTATCTACACGTACACCATTAATTTATTAATGTTTCATCGGAATTAATTAATTAATTAATTAATTAATTAATTAATTATTACATACTAGGTCCGTCTCAATTATTCGGTCCCATTTACTTTTTTCATAAAGATTAAGAATTGTATTAGAAAACACAATTATACAACAAGCTTCCTGAACAATCCCCATTTTAATTAATAATGTATATTAAGAATAGTAATGGAAAAGGTAAATATTTTATGTTTCCAAGATTACATGAGTGGTATAATTGTAAATGAAAGCAAAAGAGGACTAAATAAATGAGACATTGTAAAAAGGAAAATTGAACTAAATAATTGGGATAGAGGTAGCACTACATTATTTACATATATATAAATTGTAATGAAATAAGGACTAAGATAATTATTGTAATTTTTCATTATTTAATTCATATTTTTATCTTTTTTATTATGATTTAAATCCAATTAAAAAAATACATTTTACATATTCGTTTTGTGACACTGAATAGAAAGAATTTTCAAATTTACATAGTGTAGTAACAAATAAGTTAGACAGACTTACATTTCCTCCAATTAAAGTAATCACATTTAGATTTTTATTTAAGCACGCTGTGCATCTGAAATTGAAAGTTGTTGACATTGAGTTTTGAAATGGACCCAAGTCAGCAAGATCAAATGATGTAGAGGTAAGGATTAATTAGGATAGTGAAACAGAGCCAGTAGTTACGAGTTTACATTCGGTAAATCAAATAGAGATCATATCGGACTTTATAATAATAGGGCAAAAATTCTCTCACTAGATTATATTTTTTAGGCTCTTCAGAGACCTCCTTCTTTAGCACCATCATGCATCTCTTTATAGGCACATCCCAGGGTGCTTAGGGAATTTTACATTTTCAGTTTTGACACAAGTACAATAGGTAAGTCTTTAAGTGCCTTATGTTATAGTTTATGTCCTAACAACCATTTAAACTGTCAACTGTTTCCAATGAAAATTACATGTCAAGTCCTCAATCTTTACTGAGGGAAGTAGAATGCCTGATCCAACCCAACCGACTAGTTCGGGTTTGACCACTCCGAATCAGACAACTCTGTTCTGTCCAAATGTACCGACCTTAAACCTTTATTTTGAGTGCATTTGCACCATTTTCTATTCAGACTTTAGACACCAGATCGGCTTAGCTTGACATTCAGATTCGAATGTCATCTCAGTCGTTCTGGTGTCAGTTGCCCCCATCATCCGATCCTTATATCTTTCTTGAGATAGGGCTTTAGATGATGTCGCGTTTGTATAGTCTGTTCTACTGTTGACTTTAGCTTCTTAGGCCGGGGATAGCTTTGGGGTCTGCCACATGGCACGCTTTGATTGGTGTGAAGGTATGTCAAAGTATCGACTAGCTTAGAAACAAAGAATTTTGGACACCGCTGACGTCATCTCTGTCCAATTCTCAGTAGTTGCTGTTTTATATTCCTCGTCTCCCCTCTATATATAAAGTTAGACTTTCAGTTTTTTCTTCTCTATTTGACATTGCCTCAGACATCATGTTAGCCTTTAGTCTTCTTTTTAGGTAACTAATTACCTTTACCTTTTTGTTTCATTCTTTTAGCTTGACAACAACATCCTAGGGATTCAAACTCCATGACCTCTCCCATCATCAAGATTAAATATAGTAGAGCCCAACCCGTCATTAGGGAAAAACCTACTGTAACCGGATCGGGCGTTGAAGTGGTCGGTTCCAACAAGGGTGAAAACGAATATAATATGGAGTGTATGGGATTTGGATGTGGTGAAACCAGATCTGATAAGGAAGAGACGGGATATGATATGAATGATGTTGGATTAGACTTGGGTGAGATGGGATTCAATACGTCTGAAGCTAGACCTGATACAGTGAAACTGAATCTAAAGAAGATCTTGATACGAACTGATACTGAGACAAAGAATCTGAATCTGAATGTGCTGTGCTCCATTGAATCAGACATTAGCCAATACGGTGGATGATCAAGTCCCACCGAAGGATGTAGTCCCGATCTGGGCATTGGCCGATCCCGATTTTGCTAGTTCTGGAGCTTCTCTTAAACTCAGAGGAACTCGAATCTGGATTAACCAAACTGGATAACTAAGAATCTCCAGTCCTGTGTAACTCTAGCCCATCTTGCACTTGGTATGAACCATACGAGGTACCAGATGATGCGGAATTTGTCGTGCCTCAACCTTATGAGTAGGCCCACAGTCCTCCTTCTAGTCATATGGATTGCAATAAGGTGTGCTTGAGGTTGGATTGAGGTTTCCCTTGGCCCAAGTCCTAACTGGTTATCTTAGATACTGGGTATGGCTCCAATCTAGATCGTTCCCAATGGATGGAAAAGGATCACTGGGTTTATTATTGTGTGGCAAGTAATTGGTGAACCAATGCCCTCAGTCCAGATCTTCAATCACTTTTACCATTTCCGAAAGGATCAAGCCGTCTTGGCCTTTTACTACGTCATCTTCGTCCTACTTTTCACAACATTATTTTGGGAATATGAGAACCCATAAAAAAGTGGAAATTAGATTGATTTTAGGTAAGAAGGAGATCGGAAGAGCGTCCAAATGGTTCCGGATGCGACAACTTTATGATTTCACAGAGATTTATCATTTATTGTAAGTTTCATTCTCATTCAATTCCTTTTCTCTCTATTAATAAAATATTGTCATCTTTTTCCTAGGCAGCAAATGTCAACTCGGATTGCCCTCTTGATTTCGATACCAAGTTTAAAAAATCCTTAATGAAGAGTTAGAGACTGATCTGAATTTCACCTCCTTACTTACCAAAGAGAATTTGTGGAAGATTGGACTGACAACCACTCTTGACTTCAGATTCTGCTCTTCACCATTTGAGAGGTTCCTTGCTACGATTCCTTCCGACCTGATCTCATTTCGTTTTTTTAATGAGCTGACCTTTTTTGTTCTTGTTTCTAGAGGACAACATCCACTACGACTCCCAAAGGACAAAGCACCAACTGATCCTGACAACATGGATGCTAGGGCTACTTTGAGAGCCAAGAAGACCAGATATGCTTAGCTTTGATCTTTGGTCTGAACTCTTTTGACTATCTTATTTTGTAATTACCGAGACACCTTTAACCATTTGTTTACATTAACCATGCATGTTTTTACTTAAGTGCACTATTTTTTACTTAACTACTTTTCATATATGCCTTTAACTTGTCCTGGACCATTATTTCGCACTCGTATAGGGTCGGTCAAAATTGTCTAATATGGAATTATAATGTTTGATCACCATTCGAAGGATAAATTGGCTTGGACAAAATTGGCCGATAGGGATGTGTCTGATCCGGGCCACATGCCTTCGCTAACTGGCCAAACTTTCCATATTTTATCCAATTTTGGGACTTACACAATATCAGCTGAGATGAGTTGATATAGTTACAATACGATTATGGCCTAGCTCGTCATTGGCTTTTTATTTTATAAGTGTCGATATTAAGTATCTGTTTACCCGAATAGACAAAGCATTAATAACTTGTCTAACTGCCATATTTTTGTGAGGCTAGGCCTATAGTGATAAGGGAACAAAATTTCATTTTATATCAAATATCGAAACTAACCTATATCGCTTTCTGGTTCGTAATCATTTATAGTGGTTCAGACATTTTCACTCATCATTTATCTTAATTAACTTAGCCGTGCCTTTGTCAATTGGGTTACCGGTATACCGGTTCGGTTTCGGCCATAATCCGGTTTGGCTGTAATTGTCTAATCTTGTAATGGCCTAATTGGGTCCCATGCCCCTAATATAGGATCTGTCATTATTCACTGATGTGATATTGTGATAAGACCCAGACTAACCACCAACACGACTTATCTTTTGTCGGAATTATGCATTTGCTTAGTCCAACTAATATATTGTCATATAGGACTTTAGTTACACTCTTTCGTCACACTTGACTTTCCTTAAAACTTGATTTCATTACTTGGATTTATATTATACTAGTTTTAAAGCTATTTGTGAATTCTTTTTCCTAATGTATAGGACCTGTTTCTATTCAGCCAAATCCTATTCGGCTAATTTTGTTCGATCCCGTTTCATTGATTACGGCTCATTTACCTAAAAGTGGGTTTGATCAAATGTGTCTGAACCAGCACTAGCCTAACTCATGTCTGTTAGAGGCTAGATGGTCATTAGCTAATTTGTGCTCTATTTTAGAGTTGTTATATGTGTAAGTGAGGCTTATCAAGCCTATTTATTTCCAAGGCTAAAGCCTTCCTGTCTTTATATCTCTATCTCATCATAGAGAGTCGTTAAGTTGCCAACTTTAATTGGGGTTCCGTGATGCCCCAGTTTGGTGAGGATTATGTTATCCCCTTTTGGGCTTATTGAGCCTATTTCAGATCGGAAGAGACTATACTATCTCTGATTGGGCTTAGCGAGCCTATTTCGTTTTCGTTAGGGACTATACTATCCTTGGTTGGGCTTACCGAGCATATTACATTTTTGTTAGGGACTATAATATCCCTGGTTTGGCTCATCGAGCCTATTTCATTTTTGATAGGGACTATACTATCCCTGGTTGGGCTAACCAAGTCTCGATTCTCATATTGGACATTCGTTCTTGGTTGGCTATCAATTTTCGATTTCAATAACAAATCGGTGTAGAAGATAGTTTATTATTCAAAGCAGTAAAGATAATATGGCTAAAGTCTATCCTTGATTACATCATATTGGTAGCATGCTTCTGAAAGTATTTTGAGAGATGTTCAGCATTCCGTAGATGTGATAAGCTCTTTCCATTCAGGTATTCTAACTTGTAGTCGGCCAATTATTTCGATCTCATTCTGTTTGATCGACTTTTGGTCAGCCGATTTTGCCGATCTTATTATACTAATTTGAGGCCCTATCGCTCTAGTGTGAGTTTGGTCAAATGTGGCTGGGCTCACATTTTGCCTGATCTTGTATTGTTTGGTGCTCCAACGGGTTATTATCTTAACCTCATCACCTCTATTCGGGTTTTCTTTTGCTTAGATTAGCTTCAATAAGCTTGTTTGGTTCACAGGCTTTAGGCCTTTATTTGTATACATTTTTGTCCCGACATAGACAGTTGTTTGTTGTCACTGAGCTTGCATATTTTTAATGGAGATTGGTTTATCTCTCTGTTAGTCCCACGAGCCCAAGAGATGCTTGTTAGGGATCTTATGAGATTTTTTACAGCAACCATCGCATCCCTGATTGGGCTCATCAAGCCTAGGGACTATTGTCCCTGGCTGAGCTCACTGAGCCTATGAAATTTTTTATAGAGACTATCGCATCCTTGATTTGGCTAATCAAGCTTAGGAATTATTGTATCTCTGATTGGGCTCATCAAGCTTAGGGACTATTGTATCCCTAATTGGGCTTACCAGGCCTTGACTTTCAGTTTCAGATTTTTCTTTAGGCGTTCTAACATATGTGCCTTATTTAGTGATATTTTAATAATCTTGAACGGACCTTCCCCGGGCTTTTGAAGTGCTTGAGATACGTGAAATATTTGCTCAAGGGCAAGAGCCCACACTTTGAACTTCTAGATCTTAATCTTTTAGTTGTAGTATTATGCATTCCGTTCTTTATATATAGCATTTCTCAGATCTGTCATAAGTGTTTTTACTCTAGAAAATCCACCCAATCCAGGAAACATTTGATTCTAGATAGTGATGTCAGACTCGATACAATGGGATTCCTATCTCAAGTCGGATGATCACCTCTATTCCCAAGGCCATTGAGAAAAGTATTTCTTCTATTACAGTTTGGGTTGTGGTATACTAAGACCATAACAATGATAAAAGTTCTTCTGTTGACGCTCATTTCAGTTTTTCTAATCTGGTCCTCAAAGTCTGTTAGATAATTTTATTTATGAACTCCACTCCGTTTGTTGTAGATAGTTGGGGGTGGCATAATAGTTTCTGACCCTGTTGAGAGAACTTCCTAACCTCTGCGTTGTCAAATTTTTTCCATTATTGGTTACCAAGGCAAGTAGGATATCTAGAATAGTCTTTACAGATGCCATTGTACACTTCTAGCATAGCATAGTGTGAGCTATGTCTTTGTCCAAACAACATAACAGAGGTTAAGGGTATCCTCCATTGTACAAATTTGTCATCTAATAAGGTATACCTTGCATCTCTGATATGTAACCTTCTTACTTCTACACGATCATCTGGTACTATCATATCTCACAATAAGTGGATAATCTCATCTTTCCAATTGAAGATCCCTCTATAATGTCAAGGACTAGTTTGGGCTAATGTAGAACAGAGTGCTCGATTTTTCTAGTGGATATGCTTGTAACGAGTTCTGCCCCAGTGATGGTTGCTTCAGTTCTGACCTTTCGAAAATACCTTATCATTTGTGGCTCTTGTCTCATAGGCCCTATTGATTTGGTTCACAACTAATCGTGGATCACTCATATTCTGTGTTGTCGTTCGTAGTAGAAAAGTCAAATATATAAGCTTGGGATACCTCGTTAGGTTGATAAAATGAATACATAATCTCCAAGTATATTACTCTTGATCACCGAAACTGGATTAGCTAACTGAACAAGATATTTTGCTTTCTAGATGATTTTGTTTCCTACAAGCTTCACGATTTCTTTCGCTAATGCTTCACAATGTTCATAACTTAGGGGTTTTTTCTGTCTTTTCAGTTTTATTTGCGAATCCAAATTAAGTTTATGGCATGCCAAATCTGATGGCATTTCCTCCATATCTTCATGTGACCATGCGAGCAAGTCTAAATTATTTTTTTAAGAAAAAAATGAGTTCTAATCTTGTCCGCTAAAAAATATTAGCTCCAGCTTTCCTTCGGTTCTGCCTTTGCCTTATGGCAACTAAGATCTTGAGTCAGACGTGGGGGTTGTGGCTGTTGCTTCAATCATTCAAGCTATCTCCAGAAGAACTCTACTGAACCCTAAAGAGCTCCCAAGTTTCGGGTTGACAGATGTATTTTGCAACCCCTCTTGGTAGTTCTCATGGAATAGTATGGCTCCTGACCTGGTTACTTGTGGTTGCTTGATTCCTCACTATTTTCCTGAATTGAGATCAATAGTATGGTCATTTAGATACTGGTATGGGCCTAACTCGTCACAAGCGAGGCCCTTCCACTAGTGTCAATTGTCGACATTGGGTTTTGACGTAGACCCAAGTCAGTAAGATCAAATGATGTGGAGGTGAGGATTAGTTAGGATAGTGAATCAGAGCAGGTAGTTATGAGTTCATATTTGTTAACGCAAATAGAGATCGTATCGGACTTAATAATAAGGGCAAAAATTCTTTTCTTAGATTATATTTTTTTGGCTCACCTGAGACCTTCCTTTTTGGCACCATCATGCCTCTATTTATAGGCACATCTAAGGGTGCTTAGAGAATTTTGTATGTTTGGTTCAGACACAAGTACAATAGGTAAGTCTTTAAGTACCTTGTGCTCTAGTTTATGTCCTAACAACTGTTTAAATTGTCAACTGTTTCTAATGAAAATTATGGGTCAGGTCCTCAATCTTTACTGAGGGAAACAGAATGTCTGATCTAACCAAATTGGCTAGTTTGGGTTCGGCCACCCAGGATCAGACAACTCAGTTCCACCCAAACGTGTTGACCCCAAACCTTTATTTCGGGTGTATTTGCAATATTCTCTATTCAAACTTCAGACACCGGATCAACTTAGCTTGACATTCGATTCGGTAGATGCCATCTCAGTTCTTGATGACAACAAAATTTTTTTTCTTTGACAACTTTAAAATTGAAATTTAAACTAAATATAAGTCCACATAATTTTTCAAGTATTTGGACCCCATGTATCGTCAAAAAAGATTTTTTATCATCAAAAAAGAATTAGCTCATATGTTTAATGTTCTTTTAAACTTTTGAAGCACCACAACATTCCTTGTGCCTCAAAAAATTATATGGAATGAAAAAAAAAAACCAACAAATATTGCTAGCATTAGCATAGGTACTATTGTGAAGAGTTTTTATATCCAGTTAAATCTAGCTCCGTGGATGGAGCTTGACTACGAATAAGAACAACGACATCACATGTGACGTGTAGCTATTTCTATTGGCAGTTGGGCTCTATATATGGAGCGATGTGCCTCAATAGAAATCATCTTGTAGAGATCATGACTGGAGGGGAAAAAATTCGAAGTAAAGATAGACAAATTGATATCAAATGAGGAAAAAATTGAGAATATTGAAGAGAAAAGGGCCACTATTTAATCTGGCACTTGCTAGAATTGCATGGCTTTCAAGGGTGTTGATAGCCACCTTGAAAGGCTACAATTACTAATGAAAAATTTAAAGTCATTCTAAAGTTAGAGTACACAAATAAATTAAAATATAGAATTTTCTATTACACTTATAATTTATCATTGACATAAAACATATAAAGCATGTTCTTATTACTAGTCGCTAAAAGAGTGAATGAGATAAAATCTTTTCATTTCCTAATTTTCCTTTGCGTATTTTCTCTAATTCCTAATTTACTATTAACCTATTAATTAATTAACAACAAACCTTTCTTTTTTCAACCAATATATCCATTGTGAAGGGCAAAAAAACTTTTGAACATTGTAATTAAATTAAAAGATCCCAACATATAACAAAGGGCAACAGGTCAAAATTCAATATAATTGGTCAAAATCGTCACCCAAAACAACATCGTTTTTGGTGATGCTTTTTTTTTTTTTTTTAAATGTTACCTAAAACAATGTCATTCTTCTGATATATAAATACCGAAAACACAAGAAATGCATTCACTTCTTACAAATTTAGCTCAGGAGTCTAAGAGTTCCTCAATAATACGAAAAACCATGCCATGAAACCACTAGTGCATAGAGTTATGTATGATGATTTATATCTATGTGTGCTTGTTAATGACTTTTGTTTTAGTGAGTGTAGGATGCTTCTTGTTGCAAGTGCTTTAGCAATTTGGCACTCTTTTTTCTATAATTCCACATATTTCTATAATTGTGCATATGCATCTTGGCACTCTTTTTTTCAAAATATTTTTTGTTTCCTTTTGGTTATTATTACCAGGTGCCGGGGAGAGAATAATTCCTTAACATATTAATCTCAACTAATTTCGTGATAAATGCACAATTATTTTATTATTGTACACATGTTTGCTTAACAAGTAATTATACTCTTGAATTTGTTTATATCTGTTTGAATTTCTCATTTTATCATCAAAGCCATTGAATCGAGTAAATGGTTTTTTTTAGTTCCCACCAAGTGTCCTCAATTTCAAGTCAAGTGCAACGGAAGAAATTAGGTTCGGTAGCCCTATTCGCCCGATTCCACTAGTTGTCCAATAATTGGTATTATTGATGGATGCAACAAATTGGCATATCTTCAGATAATGCAGTGGAGGTAAAATAAATTTTCAATTCCCAATGTTGAAACCACCCCCGCTACTGGTGCCGCAATGGGATAAATCTTTGCAACTATTTTTGTGATTGCAACTGACGCCGCCGCAATGTTCATTCCATTTGCAAATCTTTTTTCATACAACCATTGTCGAAAATTTCTTTGAAGGTTCTCTCCAATTGGAGAGTTTTGGTATGTTCCTCTGATCTGAAGGGTTTTGTTTTATTGTTTTGTGGCTTTTTTCTATTTGTTTTTGCCCCATTTCCAATTGTGATGTGATGGAGGAGCAGCCCCTCCGGATGTCATAAGTAATATAAGTTGGAATGCACGAAGGATGGGGACAACTATGTATCAAATGTCAGATAAGTAGACTGTAGAAGTTAGAGGATATTCTTTTAGACATGTGGACGCTTTGGTGACTACGGAGTCAGGAGATAAATAGAGATTTCTTGGGATATATGGTGATCCAGTTGAGCGGGAGCGAAGGCATACATGGAAGTTTTGTGTGCCCCTTAACTTGTTCCAACCTTTTTGGTGGGTGATTTTAATGAAATCTTAGATGATGGGGAGAAGATAGGAGGCTTGAGTAGAAGGGGGTGGCTATGGATGGATTACGTGAGGCCGTGAGGCAATCCAATTTGGAGGATTTGGGTTTCGTTGGACTAATGTTTACATGGAAGAATGGTTTAGTTGGTGCGGCTTACTTAGCCACTCGGCTAGATTGTGGTTTAGCTTGTCTACTTTGGCGTACAATATACGGACGTTGTAGGCTTCATCATTTGGAGTTCTATGGGTTAGACCATAGGGCACTTCGGTTGGATTTAGTACGGGAGGAGAGGGAGTGGATGAGTAGGAGAAAGCGGTTTAAATTTGAACCTTGGTGGCTGAGGGAGAATAGCTGTTCTAATATCATTATGAACGCGTGGCAGCAGCTCCCTACTAGGAGTTCGTTGTGGGAACAGCTACGTTTATATAGGATAGCGTTGGTGGGCTGAAATAGACAAGGGAGAGGCTCGGTAAAGTGGAGAATCACCCAAGTACGCACCACGCTGGATGGTCTTTACTCTCTGCAACAAAGAGACGATGAAGTAGAGAGGATCAAACGGCTGGAGAATGAATTGGAAGGATTGCTCGAAAAAGAAGAAATGTTTTTGGCGCAAAGGGCACGAATCGGTTGGATGAAGTTGGGTGACCGTAATACGTCTTTCTTCCATAGAAGCCGATGGAAAGGAAGGAAGGAATGAAACTCTATTCATGGGTTGAATGATAAGGATGGAAGGTGGCTAGAGGACAATGAAGAGGTGGTGACAGTGGTGTGTGATTATTTTACAGAATTGTTTTCTACACAACAGTCTCGGATGGAGGAGTTTAACACAACACAAAAGGAGGATGACTTGCGATTATCTGAGGATAGCTTGACTTTTTTGGAGCAATCCTTCAAGGAGGAAGAGGTCAAGGAGGCACTATTTGGGATGGGAGGTTTGAAGGCTCCATGACCAGACGGTTTTCGCGCTATTTTTTATCAACGGCATTGGGACGACATTGGGCTTGAGGTAACTCAATTTTGTCTTCATGTTTTCAATAGGGCAGGTACTTTATATAAGGTCAATGATATATTTATTACTCTTATCCCTAAGGTTAAATCCCCTGCTAATATTTTTTATTTTTGGCCGATTAGTTTATGTAATGTTGTGTATAAGATTATTGCAAAAACCACAGCTAATAGGCTGAAATGTATACTTTCTTAGTTAATTTCTCTTTCTAGAGTGCTTTTGTTCTAGGTGGGCTGACTAATGATAATGCCATATGTGCTTTTGGGTTGATGCACTCGCTTCTAAAGAAGGCAGGACATGGTCCGAGGTATATGGCTCTGAAATTGGATATGGTAGAGTGGGGATTTGTGATGAAAATTATGGAGCGGACTTTTGGAAATGTGGAGGAGTTTGGTGATGAAATGTGTTGGGTCAGCCACGTTTTCAGTGCTGCTTAACGGTGAACATTTTGGGCCTATTGTTTTGACTAGCAAATTGAGACAGGGTTGTCCTCTTTCTCCTTATTTTTTTTCCTGTGTGCCGAAGCTGTAGTTGACGTCAAAGGCAAAACGGGATGGAATGATCCGTGGATTTAACTGTAATAAGTTTGGACAGAAGGTTAGTCATTTGTTTTTTGATGACGATAATAATTTTTTCTGTGGGTCCATGATTGGAGAGTGTCAAACATTGGGTAATATGCTGAATTTGTATGAATGTGCATCGGGGCAAAAGGTGAATCTCAATAAATCTCAGATGACCTTTAGTCCGAGCACTGATGCCAATACTCAAACTCGAATATTGGGCTCTTTTGGATTGTTTCAAAATGATTCTCATCGCACATATTTGGGTTTGCCTTCTTTTATTTGGTGGGATAAGAAGGAAATGTTTGGAGGGTATATAGAAGAAGTTACAATTGTGAAGAAGAAAGCTTTTATCTGTGTGGGAGAGGTGCTTATAAAAATAGTGGTTCAGTCAATTCCTAATTATACTATAAGTCTATTTAGACTACCTATGGACTTGTGCTTGAAGTTGACAAGATTGGCTAACTCTTTTTGGTGGAGGGATTCACATGGGAGGAGCGGATGAGATGGATGTCTTGGGATCAACTTTTTAAGATAAAATTTGAAGGAGATGTCGGTTTTAGAAACCTTGAGGCTTTTAACAAGGCATTGTTGGCGAAGTAAAGTTGGAGGATACTTACTTCTCCAAATTCTTTAGTGGTAGAAATATTGAGAACTAAGTATCATAAGTTTAATTCCTTTTGGGACGCGGAGAATAAACAAGGCAGTTCCTATGTTATTCCTTTTGGGACGCGGAGATTAAACCAGGCGGTTCCTACATGTGGCATAGCATTTTATGGGGATGTGAACTTTTTCAAAAAGGAATACGTTGGAGAATTGGCATTGGGCACAAAGCCCTTGATTTCTCAAGTCCGTGGCTTTCTCGGTCATTTTCATATAGGCCAATCACTTCTAAATGGGAGGAACATATGATGAAAGTTGTAGATATTATGCATGAATCTGGGGATTGGAATGTTGATTTTATTAAGCGCAGGTTCCATGCAATTGATAGTGAGATTATTTTATCAATGCCAAAAGGGAATCTGGCTATTGAAGACACGATTAGGTGGCATTTTAATGCAAATGGGATTTACTCAGTCAAGTTATTATCTTGAGCTCCAAATGAGGCGTGTAATATACTTGTTAGAGATGGGTAGGAAGGCGGGTTGGTGGAAGATTTTATAGGAATGGAGAATAGACACATGCACAAAATTGAATTTTGATGCTATAAAAATCTTTTCAACATTTTCCAAAAAAATTCCTAAATAATAATAATGAAGAAAAGATATATTAGAGCATGTAATTCCTAATGCTTTCTGATTTTTTGTAACGAAATCTTGTAATACATTCAAACTTGTCGACGTCTCTCAAAATATCATCAATCCCAATTTCAAAGTTCCAAACTTCTCATTCTTGATTGTGGTTGTCAGATTTTTATGGACAAAAGAGACGGTGATGGAGCTGGGATTTAAGTGGTGATGATTTGCAAATTTCAATTATCTTTGATTTAGAAATTTTTCGGTTAATTTGGGAAGTTTAGTTATAGAAAGATAAAATTGATTGGGGTTTTAGTTTAAAAAAATTGAAATGCCATATTAAGGGGAATGTAGGAATGAGACAATTTGTCAAATTGATTAGTCCATGGAACGCTCTCTTATATATATAAAGTAATGCTATTTAGCACCACTGGTGCTTGACACCATATCAAGGTGGCACTAAATGATACGTTGAATTAAGTGGATCATTTATTTATTTATTTAATTTTACTTATCATTTAATACCACATTAAATGCCACATAGACTGGTGTCAGATCACTACTAGTGCTACATAGCATTATTCATATATGTGTGTGTTGTGAAAAGAAGAGAAAAAACAGATGATGTGTATCTGTAATGATGTGTGTATTATTCTCAATACAAAAGAGGCTCTTTATAGATTTACAATATACAAGAAGTCTTGATAGGCAAGTAAAATACTTTTAGAGTAGCGACCAAGATATGACGGCTATTGGGGTTTCGGGGTCAGTCATTCATATTAAAATACTATTTACAACACTCCCCCTTAAATGACTATCTATACATTAATTGCTTAGTTGAAAACCTTATTTGGGGAAAAACCCAATAGGAAGAAAACCTACCAAACTAGGGAAAAAGAGTACAGTTAATTTCAGGATATCAATGTGCTGCCTCATTAAAACCTTGTCAGGAAAACCCAGTGGAACAAAACCTGAGCGAAGGAAAAAGAGTACAGCTACTTCATCTGACGTTGACCACTACAAATTTTTAAGTCGGCATATACCAATTTGATGTACCAATTTCCTAAATGTAGATGCTGGTAATGCCTTTATGAATAAGTCAACCACATTATCACTTGAACGAATCTGCTGAATATTGATGTCGCCACTTTTTTGAAGCTCATATGCATAGAAGAACTTGAGAGAAATATGCTTTGTCCTGTCACCTTTGATATAGCTTCCTTTGAGTTGTGCAATACAAGCAGCATTGTCTTCATATAATACAGTTGGACTTTCCTTTGTTAAAGCCAATCTGCAGGACTCTTGGATGTGATGCATCATATTTCTGAACCATATACATTCTCGACTTGTTTCATATATTGCAATTATTTCAAAATGATTTGAGGATGTTGCTGTCGAGGTTTGCTTCATAGATCTCCGTGATATATCAGTTCTTCCACATGTAAATACATAACCTATTTGTGACTTAGTTTTATATGGATCAGAAATATAACCTGCATCTGCAAATCCCACTAAAAAATATCCAGATTGTTGTGAATAAAATAATCTCATATCAATGGTACCCTTCAAGTAACGTAAAATGTGCTTTACACCATTCAAAAGTCTTAAAATGGGTGCAGAGCTATATCTTGTAAGGAGATTTATAGGAAAAAAATATATCTAGTCGGGTGCAATTTGCAAGATAAGCTAATGCACCAATTGTACCAAGATATGGTACTTTGGGACCAAGTATCTCTTCCCCTTTTGCAAATGGATGAAATGGATCTTTATCCATTTCAAGTGCTCTAATGACCATAGGTGATGCCAGTGGATATATTTTATCCATACAAAAATGTTTTTAACACTTTTTCTGATATGAAGACTGTTGAATGACTAGTCCTTTAGGGACATGCTCATTTTGCAAACGAAGATAAACTTTGTCTTTCCCAAATCTTTCATCTCAAGTTCATTTTTCAAGTATTCAACAGTTTTATTGAGCTCTTTAGGAGTCCCAATCAAATTCAAATCACCAACTTAAACTGCTACAATTGCAAATCCAGTATCTGTTTTCTTTATGAAAACAGAGGGCAGATATCATCATTTTTATATCTCTCTTTCAATAGATATTCACTAAGGTGATTGCACCGCATTCGATTAGATTGTTTCAGCCCATACAATGACCTTTGCAATTTGATTAAAAACATAATTTTGGGATATTTATCATTTGCCTATGATACATTAAATCCTTCAGGGATTTTCATGTACATATCACTGTCAAGTGAACTATATAGATATGCAGTTACTACATCCATAAGGCATATAAGATCGGAAGAGCGTCGTGTCACTGACAGACTTACTAAAAATCTAAAAGTAATCGTGTCGATTACAGGAGAGTATGCTTCCTCGTAATCAATTCCTAGTCTTTGAGAGAAACCTTTTGCAACAAGTCTAACCTTCTATCTCATAATTTCATTATTTTCATTTCTCTTCCTGACAAAGACCCATTTGTATCCAATAGGGATAACATTTTCTTGGATTCAAACTACAAGTCCGAACACTTTCCGTTTCTCTAAGGAATTTAATTATGCCTATATGGCTTCTTTCCATTTTGGCCAACCCTCGCTATTTTGACAGTCTTTAACTAACTGTGGTTTAGGATCTTCATTCATGATTTCAAGACCCACATTAAAGGCGAATATATCGCTCTTCCGATCTCGGCAATATTTTCTCTTTCCCATAATTTATGAGATAACAAATAATTTATTGAAATCTCATTATTTTCAGACACCGGTAGTTCTTCAAATTGATTAGCGCGGGGATCAAAATATGACAGAGTTTTTTCATTCCAAGAAAGATCGTGACGCTTTTATGGATGTAGTTTTTTATCTCTCTCAAAGTTGGGAATGTCATTTCATCAAAATGACAATATGAAATTGTGCAGTAAATAGATCACCCGTTAAAGGTTCTAGATATCTTATAATTGAAGGCGAATCAAATCAAACATACATTCGAAGCCTTCATTGGGGACCCATTTTGGTACATTGTTGGGTGAAATTGGTACTTACACAGCACAACAAAAAATTCTTAAGCGAGAGACGTTAGGCTGACGACCAAAAGC
>CAVNYN010241437.1:0-60758 GCA_963692815.1 Nyctanthes arbor-tristis | reverse complement strand
CGATCTGTTAAGCGGGTTGACCCGGGTTGGACCGAGTCAACCCGAAACCCGACTCGACCGGTCGGGTCCCCTTTACCCCAAACCCGCGGTCGACCCGATTGCTACAGTAACCCGACCCGATCTGACCCGTTTCGGGACGGTAGGGTCGGGTTCGTCGGATTACCGAATCGGATGCCCAGTCCTAACCACCACTAACAATTTATATATACTTTAAACCAATTATCACCAACTTGATATAAATATCATGGAAGACTAAGAAGCAAAGTACCATTTCTCTAGTTCAGCTGAGGCTAAATACATGAGTATGACTTCAACGGTTTGTGAGTTGCTATGGGTTTCATACCTTCTAGTTGATTTCCAGGTTGGGCTTTCTCTTCCTATACCTTTATGGTGTGATAATCAAGCGGCTCTTCATAATAGTGTCAACCCCATCTTCCATGAACGAACTAAGCATTTAGATATTGACTGTCATGTCGCCAGAGACCAGTGCAAGTGTGGTTTTGTCAAGCCTCAACATATTTCTACTTCTCAACAACCAGCATATTTCTACTTCTCAACAACCTGCTGATTTATTCACCAAGTGTTTGTTGGAAAAATAGGCATTTTGGACGTAACTTTGAGTGATATCAAATTCTTAAATTTGAGATATGAATTTGAATTTGTGTTCTCCCTATCGAAAGCTTCGAAAACATACGTTTGTTTACCCAAAATGATAGTTGGGTGAATGAGAAATTAAATCTCAAAGTTTACTATAAGAAATGAGTTTAAGTGTTGGGAAAACCTTGTCCCACATTGGAAATATTATAATCCAATGACTTAGTTAAATATGTTTACATATTTGTAATACGTAAATTGTGTAGCTGAGAGGCTCTCTCTTGCGCCGCAGGGGGGTACAAATCACCGATCAGAAATACACTTTGGACCATTGAACTTGTGTGCAAGCGCGACCTATGTACACAATGCCGGACCGAAAATGGGCGCCTAATCTAACTGAGTTTTGCTAAAATAAGCTACAAAATTTTAACACTTAAACCATGTACTGAAATGTGAAGAGCTGTGGTTGTTGATGTTCCTATCATTCAACTATATTGAATTCACATTTATTTTTTGGCTTTTGAGATCGGAATTGTTTTCCTATATAAAGGACCAATTTTTGGCCTTTTGAGACAGACGAATTTTTCACATTTTCTTACCATACACTTCCTTATCGTGATACAATTCAGGCACGTTTTCGGTTCGCCTAGGTAGGAAATTCATTGCTCTGTTCCACCGATTTTTCCTCCAGGTCTCGACCATTGTATTATGGGAAACAAACGTCCAGCGTATTGGGGATGAATCTGTTTTAAGGAAACAGTGTTAAACACAGGCCTCGGTTTTTGTTTACATTTTGTTTACGCTCTGTTTCAAATAGAGGTTTTTGTTTACATTCTATTCATGTTCTGTTTACATTCTATTTACGCTCTGTTTCAAACAGAGGTTTCTGTTTACGTTCTGTTTCTATTTTCTAACAGAGATTTCTGTTAACGTTTCTGTTTTATAACAGAGGTTTCTGTTATCGTTCTGTTTACCTTTTTTTCTAACAATCTTAAAACATATTCGCTATTTCTACTTACTGTTCTTGTCATATAAACTGACTTCGATATTTTTGTTTCAATTGTAATGGCTTCGAATTCAACCTAGAGTGCCAACTTTAGCTGTGACTTAGGCGGCTCCAACTGTTTCTGTTTCGGTAAATCATGGGGAAAAACCGGAAAAGTTCAATGGCTTGAACTTTAAGAGATGGTAGCAGAAAATGTTCTTCTATCTGACCACCTTGAATCTTGCACGATTCTTAACTAAAGATGCTCCTAAACTTGAAGGAGGTCAAGGAGATAATCAAGCTGTGAATGCAGTTGATGCTTGGAAACATTCTGATTTCTTTTGCTGGAATTATATAATAAACAGCTTGGCTGATTCGCTATACAATGTGTATAGTGTAAAGCAAATGGCAAAGGAATTGTGGGAGTCTCTTGAAAGGAAATACAAGACCGAAGATGTTGGGGCCAAGAAAACCTTCCAAGTGGCTGCTATTATTGAGAAGCTACCTCCGACTTGGAAAGATTTCAAGAATTATCTAAAGCACAAAGGGAAGGAGATGAGTGTTGAAGACCTTATTGTTAGACTTCGAATTGAAGAAGAAAATAAGGTCAAAGAATGTGAATTCACTCTGGTTGAGCCAGCTCAGGCCAACGTTGTAGAGCATGGTCACGGTTCTAGGCCAAAACGAAACAAGTCTAGTAAAGGCAAGAACAGTGGCAATTGAATTGAAATCTGTCTAAATAAGAGGTGGCAATAAGTATTTCATCACTTTCATTGGTGATAGCACAAAATATTGTTATGTATATTTGCTTAAAAGCAAAGATGAAACTATAGAGAAATTCGTTCTCTATAAAAATGAAGTTGAAAATCAACTTAATAAGAAAATTATGATGTTGTGAAGTGACCGGGGCGGTGAGTATGAATCACCATTTGTTGAAATCTGTGCTCAACACAGAATTAAACATGAGTTCACTGCTCTTTATACACCCTAACAGAATGGCGTTGCTGAACGGAAAAATCGTACTTTAAAGAAAACGATGAATACAATGCTAATAAGTTCCAAGTTGCCATAAAATATGTAAGGTGAAGCTGTGTTGTCAACTAATTACCTTTTGAACAAGATACCCCATAAGAAGCAAGGGAAAAGTCCATATGAATTATGGAATGGTAGACGACCTTCTTACAAATATTTAAGAGTGTGGAGTGTCTAGGCTAAGGTTGTTGTACTTGCACCAAAGAAGGTGAAAATAGGTCCAAAAATAGTTGATTGCGTCTTCATTGGCTATTCACATAATAGTAGTGCATATCGATTTCTTGTGCATGAGTCAAAAATCCCAGACATACACAAAAATACGATAATGGAATCGAGGAATGCTTCATTGTTCAAACATACATTTCCATGTCTGTCAAAGGAAGAAGTAAACTCTTCCAAAAGAGTTCATGAGACTATAGCTGATAGTCATCAGCAAGGAAATGAAGAAAATATTGAAGATGTTGAACCTAGGTGTAGTAAAAGGGTTAGGACCGAAAAGTTGTTTGGTCCATACTTTCTAACGTATATGTTGGAAACTGAACCTCAAAACTACTAAGAAGCGATAACTTCTACAGAAGGTCCTCAGTGGAAAGAGGCAATTCAGAGTGAAATTGATTTCATATTGCAAAATCATACATGGGAACTGGTGGACCTTCCTCCAGGTTGTAAACCCCTAGGATACAAATGGATATTCAAAAAGAAAATAAAAGCAGATGGAACAATCGATAAGTGTAAGGCCAGACTTGTGATTAAAGGTTATAAACAACGGGAAGGCCTTGATTACTTTGAGACATATTCTCCAATAACGAGGATAACATCTGTCAGGACAATTCTAGCTATCGCAGCGTTGTGAAAGCTCAAAGTACATCAAATGGATGTAAAGACTGCCTTTCTGAATGATGATTTAGAAGAGGAAATTTTACATAGAACAACCTAAAGGATTCAAAGCACCGGGGCAGGAATACAAGGTGTGTAAACTGGTGAAGCAATTGTATGACTTGAAACAAGCACCAAAACAATGGCATGAAAAGTTTGATAATGTTATGGTGGAGTGTGGATTTAAAATCAATGAATGTGACAAGTGTATCTATATGAAAGATACGGAAAATCGCTGTGTCATTTTGTGTCTTTATGCAGATGATATGCTCATTGTTGGTAGCAATCATAAAATGATTAAAGCTATTAAAGACATGTTAAAATCACGGTTTGACATGAAAGATATGGGGTTGGCTGATGTGATTTTTGGAGTTAAAATTTCAAGAACACCTGATAGACTTGTGTTGAGTTAGTCACACTATGTAGGCAAAATTCTTGGAATATTTAACAAGGATGATTTAGGAACAGCCAGAACCCCGATAGATACAAGTCAGCATCTATCAAAGAATAAAGGTGTGGGTATTTCACAAGTAGAATATTCCAGGGTCATTTGAAGTTTTATGTACTTGATGAGTTGTACAAGACCAGATATAGCTTACACAGTTAGTAGGATAAGTAGGTATACAAGTAATCTTGGAACTGACCATTGGAAACCAATCGTAAGAGTACTAAGGTACTTGAGATATACTCGTGACTAAGGGCTGCACTATACCAGATATGCGGCTGTTGTCGAAGGATACAATGATGCTAACTGGATATCTGATATAAAAGAGTCAAAATCTACAAATGGACATTGCCTACACTCTTTCCCTACACGAGCTCTTCCGATCTCTTCTAAACAAACAATTATAGCCAGGTCCAATATGGAGTCTGAGTTTATTGCTTTAGACAAGTGTGGTGAAGAAGCAGAATGGCTACGGCATTTTATAGAGGATGTTCCAGAATGGCCAAAACCTGTGCCTGCTATCTGCATACATTGTGACAGTCAATCTGCGATTGGCAGGGCACAGAGCAATATGTATAATGGTAAGTCTAGACATATTTGTCGAAGGCATAATACCATTAGGCAACTAATCTCGACTGAGGTAATCTGTGTTGACTATGAGAAGTCAAAAGATAATAGATCGGAAGAGCGTCTTACGAAAGGCTTAAATCGAGATTTAGTGGTAAAGTCCTCAAAAGGAATGGGATTAAAACCCTCCTAAAGATATAAGTCGATACAAAGGAAACCTAACCTAATTGACGGGAGATCCCAAGATCTAGGTTCAAAGGAACAAACTAATTGTAAAGACTTAGGTCACTGTGGGGATTCGAGACTTTCTTTATGTAACAATGATATGGGAAAAGTGAGGTTAAGCATAAATGCTTTTAATGATTCTTATAGGTTGAAGAGAATCACCTATGTGAGAGAGAAGTGGGGCCGCTTCAAAGGGAATTGTTTGGGATTCAATTCTTAGAAACTCTCATAAAACCAGGCAGATGTTCATGGCCACAAACGAACATAACCATGAGAACTGAATTGTGTCAGGGAGAATCCTGTGTTGAGTATATCAATGTTTACACAAATGATAGAACAATTCAAGGTCGTCGAGTCTACTAGTCAGCCAGTAAACTAAATATACTTTGGCAATATAAAGTTCAAAGGGTTACACCTATCTATCTAATGCCGGGTTCGACTGTTGAACTTTATCAATTCAAATTCCATTCATGTGGGGGATTGTTGGAAAAAATAGTCATTTTAGACATAACTTTGGGTGATATCCGATTCTTAAATTTGAGATATGAATTTAGATTTGTGTTCTCCTTATTGAGAGCTTCGAAAATATATGTTTATTTGCCCAAAATGATAGCTGGGTGAATGAGAAATTAAATCTCAAATTTTGCCATAAGAAATGGGTTTCAGTATTGGGAAAACCTTGTCCCATATTGGAAAGGTTATAATCCAATGACTTAGTTAAATATGTTTACATGTTTGTAATATATAAATTATGTAGCTGAGAGGTTCTCTCTTGCGCTGCAGAGGGTGCAAATCACGGATCAGAAATTACACTTCGGACCATTGAACTTGTGTGTGAGTGCGACCTGTGTACACAAATGCCGGACCAGAAGTAGGCGACTAATCTGACTGAGTTTTGCTAAAATAAGTTACAAATTTTTAACACTTAAACCATGTGCTGAAATGTGAAGAGTTGTGACTATTGAAGTTCCTATCATTCAACTCTATTGAATTAACATTTATTTTTTGGCTTTTGACACGCCTTAGTTTGCCTATATAAAGGACCAATTTCTAGCCTTTTGAGACAGGCAAATTTTGCACAATTTCTTACCTTACACTTCCTTATCGTGATACTATTCAGGCACGTTTTTAGTTCACCTAGGTAGGAAATTCGTTGCTCTGTTCCACTGGTTTTTCCTCTAGGTCTCGACCGTTGTATCTTGGGAAACAGATGTCCAGCGTAATGGGGATGAATCTGTTTGATAATTAATTATGACAAATAATGAAAATTAGTAGACCTCGATTGCCACAAAAAAAAAAAAAAGATAACGTCGATAAATAAATAAGTATACTAATTAATTAATTAAGCCTGTTGGCCCTCAGTTTCTTCAGCACAGCAATTCCGCCTCTTCTTTTCTCCACCCAGTGGATGAGTTTTAGTCTTGAATTTGAATCTCTCCAAGGAAAAATTACTATAAACATAACAATAACATGCATTATTATTCCGATCAACTTTTAGGAACATGGACACATGGAAATATAAAAGTTGTCATAGATTAATAGGCAGCACTTAGAATTAATGTATATGTGTATATGAAGAGAAAATCAACCAAGAAGACATTTGTACCTGTATCCTCAATGGTTTTGGAAGTATTCAAATATTTTTTCACTTGATATGTGTACTGAGCCTGAGAGACAAACTAAGTTAATTTTTTGAAATTCCCTAAGTGAAAAACATAATTATTCAAACAATTGTATGTATGAAAATATTTAAACACCAAACGTCTAGTACCATTACTGTAGATGACAGTTGATGTAGTATAATACCAGCCGCCAATGTGATTTGATAGAGCTGTGATCATGTGCTTATATTATACCACATCATTGTCAGATACCAGATATCTGATACTTGAATAAAGAGGTCATTGTACGCGTGTGTGTGTGTATATATATATATATATATATATATATATATATATACCTTGAGCATCCCTAAAATAGGAAATATCAACCATGGCTTGCTTGCTTTCACCGTCAATGGTTGCTACTATCGATACTTGACCAAGCTTTGGTGTAGTGAGCTGTTGAGAACACAATTTTACCATCATAGGGCAAAACTTAATCTTCAAATCCTCAAGCGAAGGGAGGTCAAGGTCATAATTCTGAGAGGAAAATGTTTTAAATCTTTGAAGGCTAACGAGTTTTAGCTTCCTCAGTCGAGGGAACTGAATTGTGCTCCTCATTCCTTGTTCCAACATCTCACAGTACTCTTCTTCATCTGTTCCAATAATTTCTTCGATTCCATCACAATATCTAAGGGAGAGGAGTTCTATCGCCACAAGTGACTTTGCCATTAAAGCTGAGAATAAGTACCTTAGGCTTCCACAGGACGAAACATCTAGTGATCTCAAGTTCGGGAAAACATGAATTCCTTGAGGAACTTTTCTCACAATGTGCACTAACATTTCACAACCTTTTATCTCTAGACTCTGAAGATGCACCATGCTTTTTGCTATTGGTCTGGAAAAATGCTTTTCATTTTACAACATTCCACAATCTTGAGCTTCCTCAGTATAGAAAATAGAGAAGGTCCAATCTCTGGAACTCGATCAAAATTGCATATACCTATCAAATTAGTTAACTTGTCCAGTATGAGAATTTCCAAGTTATCAAAGATGCCACTTGGGATGGAGTCTATGGCATCGATGAGATACTTAACACGATCACATGAAGTCAGGCCTAACATGTTTGAGGTGATGAAACGGCCACCAATCAGCATTATATGATATCGATCAACTATGCTGATTTCAAATCGTTGCAGCTTCTCAAGGTATCGTGTTTGTAATATTTGTTGCAAAAACACGGTTCCTATACAAATTTGCAAAGTTGAAAGAGCTTCCAATGAACGTATCACATCAATAGTTTGCCCAACAACTTCCTCTTCTATTCTACTGTAATCTCCCAAATATAGCTCTTCCAACTTTTTCAGACCTCGTAAAACATTAGGTGGAATTGGTTTGTTGCTGGAGTAAAACCCCAAGTCTAGTGACCTTAGGTTGCTAAATTTAGCCATATCACCCCAAAAATCAACTCCGAGCCAAGATCTATAAAAGGAGAGAGTTTCCAACTTGCTCAGACTCCCCAAAAATGAAACATTTTTAAATTCCAAATAACAGAGTTCCAAGCATAAACTTCGAAGACCCGTCAACAATTGGATTGAGGATGGAATCTGAGTAACACCACCATCAGGGCCAACCAAATCGACGACTCTGAGTTCTTTCATATCTTCAAAAAAATCATCGGACGCCCTGACTTTTTGACCTATACGTTCCTTAAATTCCATCTGCAACAACTTGAGTTTCTTATATTTTAATCCACTCGGAAGCTGGTCGAGCCTATCAAATGTCAATGACACAGCAGTGTACAACTCATGTCCTTCATGTTCTGGCCATTCTGTTAAACCAACATGTTTTACCATAAATACATGTTGGCCTTCTGATGCAATTGACAAGCAAACATCTCTAACAACATCATGCAATTTCACCTCATTTTCCTCTCGATTTCCTGGAAGCAATAAACAAAGAACTTTTTAGTTTATCAAAAATCACTTTGACTTTATCTCTTGTTGCTGATAATGTCAGAGGTGCCATGCTCTTAAATAGCCCCCTTGCATAGATCACAAGCCTTTCAACCGGAATACTTTCATCTTCACGAAACAAAGAACATAGTAAAAGCAAAAGTTGAGCTTCTTCATCATTCAAATATTCGTAACTGAGCCGTATCCTTGAGAGCACTGGATTGTCATTTTCGATTATGGAATCCCGTAGTTGTCGTAAGGCATTCCTCCATACATATTCCTCTCTGTTTCTGAGTGCTTTGCCGATCGTCATCAGTGCCAAAGGTAAGCCATCACATTCCTTAATAATTTCCTCTGCTAAGCTTTTTATTACACGTCTGTCATCTGAAATTTCTGCCACTTCTTGAAAAAGTTTTTGCGCTTCCTCTAGAGTTAGCACGTTGAGTTCAAATTTTGTTTGCTCACCTATGTTATTCCACACATCTTTATATCGGGTTGTAAACAAAATTCTCAATCCGTTGTGCTCTACTGTAGAAGGAATCCCGATAGTTCCTAACTCAACTTCATTCCAAACGTCATCCAGTAACAAAAGAATGCGCTTATCTCTGTCGCGTTGAAGTCTTTGATGAAGTCTCTCAGTTCTCACTTCAATAGTCTTCTCCTCAATTCTTAACCCGAGCATCTCAGCAAGTTGATCCTGAATTTTCACGATGTCTGGATCCTTAGACACAGTGGCCATAGCAACTTCGTCAAAGAGCTTATTTGCTTTAACTTGATTGAATATTTCCTTTGCCATTGTAGTCTTACCAACTCCAGGCATGCCATAGATACCAATTAGATTGACATTATCATCTTGTAAACATTCATAGATCTTTCTCTTAATTGATATCCTTGATTCAAAATCACCAACTTCATGCGGATTTTGGTAGACCGTTTGTACTGGATCTGGCGGGTCGCCCACTCTATCAAATTCACCTCCGATCTCTTTAATTGAACAATTTCGTTAGCCTTTTTCACGGCTTTCTTGCTTAGCAAGTAACGAGACCTCAAATTTGGGCAACTAATATGAAAGAAAAGACAATGCAAACGAGAATTTCTCATACCCGCTTCGTTCACAACTTGGTTAGCCTCTTTCTTCAAGTTACTAACCTTTTCAATCCATGCGGCCACCTCTTTCCTGATCACCTGATTATTGTCACTGGCTTCATCAACTCGGTATTGCACATCATGTCTCCTATTTTCCAGATTTTCCACTTCGTTCTTCAAGTTTTGTATGTTTTCCTTGTAGCGGGACAAGTAACGAAGGCGATGCCGAATTTGACCAATGGTTTCTTCTAAAATCTGGTCAAAAACTGAAGTGATCATGCCTTCCAAGGCCATTTATCTCCAACCTGTTATTGTTAACCTACTTGCAGATAATGTTGCCACAATCAAAATTCAGAAGTCGTGCTTTAGGAATGAATGTAATTACGTATGAAGAGCAATAAAAGACTTTTTAAGACACAGTACTTAGGTTTGAAGATAGACTTGTATTTGTCTATCCCAAAACAAAGGTCACTTTCCTTCTAGAACAATTTTGCTCCTTCATCCGTCCCAATATGGTCCACTATCTTTTTTTTGATACAATCAGGGGAACTTTGGGGTGGGGTATAGACTCAAACTCAGGATCTCGTCTTGGTAAGGGTTGCTCTTTACCACTTGAACTACTACCCTTGGTCTAATATGGTCCACTATCTAATTAAAAAATAGTTAGAATATTTATTTATTTTTATACCTCTATTTAAAGCATTATAATTAACAACACATAATATTATTTAAAGTATAATATTTAATAAATGAAAGGGTATATATATAAATGATATTAAATTTTATCATTCTAACACTATTAATTCTACTTGTTTTAATATTTGTGAAAATTGAAATTAGACTATCTTTGTACATAGGACGGATGTAGTATAATATTAGTTTTCTTATATGGCATGTTTTGTGTACATCAATACTAAACTCTTAAGCCTGTTGAGCAAAAACGGGTCCCTCTTAAGTCTATGCTTATTTTTTACTAAACTTTTTATCTTTTTCTCCCCTTTAATTCAGCCAACTTAGTGATATTTTGTGGTTATTATTAATTACATTTGGCCTCACACGTTTTTTCTCTATCATTATTACAGCTGGAGCAAAATATTGTGCAGATTATTGTGCAGAACGGCTGTAGCAACGAGTCCATTGGAATTCCGATGCTTCGGTATTATACAATTCTTTAAATAATTTCTCGGTAACCTCCAAGAGTTTTGCTATACATATTGCGTCTTGGTGACATCCAGGGTACCGAGCAAATTCTCATAATACGAAGTCCTTTTCTCCCCAGCTGCTAAAGATGTCTACAATTTCTGTTCTGAGTGATGTCAACAAGAACCGAATCGACTGGCGATTGAGAGTCCGTTGTGTTCGAAAATGGCTGGTGCCGGAGAGTGAGAAATTTGAACGCAGCCTTGAATTTCTTTTTATGGATCGGGAGGTTAGTACATTAGTTAAAAAATTACTTATAAAATAGATAGACTTCTTTCTGCCATTACCTCTTGTGTACACCAAATTTATCTTACTTTGTTTGGGGAGGTTATTACATTCGTTAAAAAATTAGTTATAAAATTTAAAGACTTCTTTCTGCCATTACCTATTGTGTACACCAAATTTATCTTACTTTGTTTGATAGGGAGGTCGAATTCAAGCTACTGCCCTAGGTCACCTCATCGAGAAGTTTGATAAAAAAATTGTAGAAAACGATTGTGGATGGTTTTTTACCAGCTGTAAGGGTTGGCACAAAAAATTTACTAATCAGGGACATAATAGTGGATGCGATTGTGAAGAAACTGAAACTGAGCAGCGGTTTAGGGTCATCATTAATGTAGGTAATGGTACCGCCAGTCTCACTTTTCTTTTATGGGATCAGGCTGCCCGGGAGTTGCTCGGAAAAAGCGTTCAAGAAATTACGACCAACTAGCATTGGTAAACCATTCTCTAACTATTCTCTATCTACATGTTGAAACTCCTATTTTTTTTTTTTGCTTTATTTTTTTTACTAAGTTACTGTGCTTTGTTCTATGTAGTCTACTGTCCATAAGAAGATGAAAGGGATTGGCAAGACGGGTTTACCTGAGGAGCTGGCTAAATTGGTTGGGAAGGAATTTCTTTTTCTAGTTCAAATTCAAGAAAAAAATTATGACAAGGGTGACAATGTGTATGTCGTTTCTTTCGTTTCGACCGATCCTAAGATGATTCAAAAATACAGGAAGACTGGCCATTGTGCCAGTGAAGGCGACGAAGATGATGAAACAGATACAGAGCTGCATACTATTGCAGCGGAAGACTCTACCAGTGACAACGACGTTACTTCACCTGCCAAGACACCCTTGAAGCGTTCCTCAACTGATGAATCAGCTGACTTGATTGGGAACCACTGTGGTTCCCGGTCAGTGGAACAATCAACTACCAAAGTTCGCAGGGTCATCAAGAAAGAGAAGAACTAAAAACAACGAAAGTAGTCGACTGGCTTTGTGGTTGAGGGATATATATATATATATATATATTAAAAATTATCTACCAAGAATTATCTACTAAGAATTTATCTACCTATAAATAAAAGTTTGGTGTGTTTCTGAATTTTCTACCCAAGTGTTATGTCAGCTGGTTTTCAAAAATTATGCAGTGTTTAAGGGAGGTGTGTAGCATCTTTTAATTTGAAAAATGAAATTGCAGTTTAATCGTTTGTGTCTTTTTTTTTGTCCTTTTTTTTTTGGCGGGGGTACTTACATCACATACTCTCACTCCGTGTCAACTGGTGCAATTTTACTAATTGTTACTGTTTTACCATACAAACCATACAAATAGGTATAACTGATTATCAATAAGTTCTAAAAGAAAAATGACAGACTATTGGCGAGAAAAATGATTGTGCAATTTACAAATTGTTATTGTTTTACTATACAAACTATACAAATAGGTAGGACCAATTATAATAACACAGAAAGTGAAACAGTAACAATTAGTACTCATTTTTGTTAATTTTTCGAATTCTGTATTATTCATTTATTGTTATTAGTGATGATTTTTTTAATCCCTTGTGTTTTATTCATGTTAGTTATTTAGTGCGAATGTTGTTTTTATTCAAGTTATTTAAGTTATTTATTTAGCAGATTATCTTTTGTTTTACTTTTTTAAGTTATTTGTACTTAAATCGCCTACTAATACTGTGTTAATTCTTTCATTTTACTAATTTTTAGTGTTACAGTTTTTACCATACAAACTATACAAATAGTAGAGATAATTATAAAAATATATAAATTAGTAAGAGTGAAACTGGTATCATGGTAATATAGCAATAAAACAGTAACAATTATTATTATTATTATTATTATTATTATTTTAAGGATAATTATATTAAAATAAGTAACAAAGGATATATATGGCTGTGATATGTTAAATATTAATATTTTAAATAAAAGCGAAAACAAATTTATTAAAAACTGATACTTCTTTAAACTCCTATTAGAAGCTCAGGGAGCTACTACTGCTGCTGCTAAATATTTAGTACTTACTCTTTTTTGTTAATAACAGTAAAGTTATATAATGGTAATGTAACAATATCTGCAATAGTATAATTATTTAGTACTTACTTTTTTTTGTTAATAACAGTAAAGTTATACGATGGTAGTGTAACAATATCTATTCTCAGTTATACAATGGCCTTAACGAGCCATTTGGTGGAAAGACAGTTGTCTTTGGTGGTGATTTTCAGCAGATACTTCCAGTTGTTCCAAAAGGCAAAAGACAAGATATTGTGCACGCATCTCTAAACTCATCTTATTTGTGGAAAAATTGCAAAGTTTTGCGTTTAACAAAAAATATGCCATTGCAGAATATGGAAAGCGATAAGCATGTTGAGGAGTTGAAAGCTTTTTCAGAGTAGATGATAAGCATTGGAGATGGTACAGTAGGTGTGGACAAAGACGGTGTTGTGGATGTGGAGATACCAGCTAATCTGCTAATTACATCAACTACTGATCTGGTTAAGTCAATTGTTGAGTCTACCTACCCCTCATTTTCGGGGAATATACCTTATGCGTTGTATTTGCAAGGGAGAGCGATACTTGCTCCGAAACTTAAAGATGTAGAGGCTGTCAATGAGTACATGATCTCACTTAACAAGAATGAGAAAAGAACATACTTGAGTGCAGATACAATATGCCTAACTGAAGGAGATGTACGTTTGCTTGAAGGTATCCACTCAACTGAATTTTTGAATAGCATAAGCTGTTCTGGCATACCTAACCATGATTTGAAGTTAAAAGTAGGAGTTCCAGTCATTCTATTAAGAAGTATTGATCATACACAAAGACTGTGCAATGGAACAAGTTTGGTGATTACAAGGCTTGGGGACCATATATTGGAGGCTGAAATTTTAGCTGGAAGCAACGCAGGTAAAAGGCTATTTATTCCTAGAATGTCACTGACACCATCAGATATTAGACTACCTGTTAAGTTTACGAGAAGACAGCTTCCGATCATAGTATCATACGCAATGACTATCAACAAGAGCCAAGGACAATCACTTTCACATGTTAGATTACTTATTCGGAAGCCAGTATTTACCCATGGTCAGTTGTATGTTGCAATCTCTAGAGTGAGGAGTCGTTCATGGTTGAAAATTCTTATTTGTGATGACGACAGCCCACTAAAGTCACAACAAACATTGTATACAAAGAAGTCTTTCAAAATTTGTAATAATGCATGGTTATTTTATATTATTTTTATTTTGTGATTTGATATTTACAACTGATGTTGCCTATTCCCATTTTTAATAAGAACTTGCTTCCTGTGCATCGCACAGGTAGAAAAAACTAGTTGTTATATAAAACTACTAGAATTGTTAAAATAGAATAATTAGTAAATTAAAGGATATATATTAAGAAAGTGATCTTAAATTTTACATTTTTAATACTATAATTTTTCTTAAATGTTGTGAAAATGGGAATAAGCGTATTTGTGTGGGATATGGGGGTAGTAACATATGTTTTCCTTCTTAAAAGTGTGGAGATATAATTAAGCAAAGGAAAGATAATTAATGTCCCTCCAATCTAGACAAGTTTGTGCCTAAGAATTTTGGGCCGACGCGAAAGAATATGCTCCCCAATTTACATTCAATTTTCCCCCATTCTAAAAAGTTTTACTGCCTAACTAATTTATTTTTATTTTTTTAAATGGATGTATTACCAAAGTATGATGGCATGATTAAGGTAAGCAAACTTTCCAAACACTCATTTATGATTTGTCTGGCAGTTATAGAGCTTTTACATGAATCAACATTTCAAAATCCAGTTTCTTAATTTCCAATTTCCAATTAATTAATAACACATAGCCAAATTCAATCTTTTCACATACACACACAGTTAAAATATGGGAAGCCTTATGATCATCTGCAACTAGAAATGTTGATCTGGAGATATCGGGTGTCACTTTTGTGGAGACACTTAGTGTACCTGGCACATTCTCCTCTACTAATTCACATTGACATCGATCCGGTTATTGAAACAGATAGGGCTTTGAGCTTCGAGCCTGACTTCCAATCAACTGATGCCAACTCACCTGACACAAATGAGTTGGCATCATTTGATTGGAGGTTGTTGGCATCATTTGATTGGAGGTTGGGCAGGGAGCATGAAGCCTTATCTGTTTCCCTAGAAAGTCATCTGATCGCTCAACTCTAAAAGATGGCGGTCAAAAGATAATCTTTAACACATCAAACTAAGGATTTATAACACTAACCAAATTAATAGAATAATGAAACTAATAAAGGCTTCTATTACAGATAATTTACAAGCTAAAAGCATTGACAAATCAAGATGCAAAAATACACTAAGTACATCAATCAATTCGAAGAAAATTTTATTTTTTCTCCATAATAAATCCGTACTTCAACTTTCCCTCCATTTTCCTATGGTTCAATCTTGTAGTAAGAAGAGTGACCAAGAAATGTATTTATGTGTGTAAACCTTTATTCTCGACTCTAAAAGAATGTTATGAAAACATCTTATCTACTTCTTTTCGAAGGAAGTTTATCCCAAAATGTATTCTAGCTAGTTTTTTGCTAAATTCTTCTTTTGACCATGGAGTCAATCTCTGATTAAAGAGAAAATAACCCTCAGTTGTTTCTGTCATTCAAAACCGAACCTGGGACTTAGGTTTGTTTGGAACATATTGTACTCGTTTATTTTTCCCCAATTTCAATGCACAAGTTGACAAATTATTGCACATTTAAAATTAAAAAGGGTTATGGTTAAAAATGATCTCTCACAAGATGTGTATTGCGATTTATGCTGCGAGACACCTATGTAGGGGAAATCATTGGCATCTTGCACCCCATGTAGATTCCCAATAATCTCCTATCAAATAGGCGTCTGGAGGGAGATTAGGACTAATATTGTGATATTGAAATTATAATAGAATCATAAAGGAGAAATAATACTAGAGACACCCAAAAAAAGGGCAGAGATTAAAACAGCTGGAAGGAAGGGAAAAAACTAGAGATTGGAATTTGGAAGACGTGATGATTTTGCATTTTTGAGGATATGCCTAAGAAAAAAATTCTAGAGAGATATGAAAAATGACATTGTAATTATGGCACAATTTTATTTAAATAATGTAAAAATGTCAATATGATCATCACATGATGAAATCATGTCTAGAGTTCAACTACTTTCTCAAATATATCAGTGCACCATTAATTAAAAACATTGGCCAAAAGGCTTGTTCTAGAAATAATAAAGGCCCTTCCTGGGTTATTTGACAGGGTTCAATTCATCATCCCTAAATTGTACTAGAAAAATGAATTAATGAATTAAACACTTTAAAGAAATTAAAAAAGCAAAAATTAAATTAAAAAAAAAAGAGTGCGCCAAAATTTTTGAACCAGCCTTAATATTGGACCACCTCGTCTTGATCCGGCTATGAATTTGAAAATGTTTTTAATCAAGAGATGGCATACTTTCTTTCTTTTTTCGCTTTTGGGCTAGTGTCAAAAACGCTTCCCAACCTTTATACTTTCTATCAATTAGATCTCTAACCTTTTTTTAATGCCGTAGAACCCTATCGTTTCCTAAATTAACTAATAAAGTCATTTAAAACATTTTTGCCTTACTTTTTACATAAAAAAAATAAAAAATTTGAAAAATAGTAAAAATAATAAAAATCAAAACGAAAATAAAATTTTCCTTACTTACCCAGCTAACTAACTGCCCATTCTACCTCAACTCCCAACATATCAAAAATGACAAATATCTATACCATTTTCCTTTTTTTGGTGAAACCCTTATTTTTCATATCATTCTTGACATAGCAGGAGGAACAAACAATAAAATTATAGGCCTCCTCTTTTACTACCGGAAATAACTACCAAAACTCACCATTTATGTTAATTTGGAATGTAGGTGGGTGATTATGTAGATATAGTGTAAAGAAATTAATTTTTTATTATTTTTATTTTAAAAAGTGAAATAATAAAATAAAAATAATTAAAAAACAACAACTAATAAAAAAGAAAATAATTTCGCTCTACAGTATCGACCTAAATTCCCAGTCACATTCCAATTCAACGTAAAAAAAATGATAGGAAAAAAATAAGGGTTTCTCCAAAAAAAGAAAAATTGTGTAGGTATTTTTAATTTTCAGTCATATTAGGAATAGATGTAGAATAGATAGCTAGCCACCATGTCTTTTTATTTTTATTATTTTTACTAGATTTTAGATTTTTTTAATATAAAAGTAAAGTAAAAATGTCATAAAAAACCTTATGAGTAAATTTATGAAATGTTAGAGATATACAACATTGAAAAAAGGTTAGGAACCCAGCTAATATGAAGTGTAAGGTTGGGGATCATTTGTGAAACTAGCCATTTTATTTTCTTTTTTTGTTTTTTCTCCTTAAATTTAATGATTGACATGTATAATCCACCACATGAAAGAGTTTGAAGAGAATTATATGATTTTCTATCTCCATCAACTTTAGCATTTTAAAAGATATGCACATAGGCATAATAATATTTTTACGTGTAGACAAGATAGAATTCCTATAAAAATTATACATAAAGATAGAAAGAATGATATAAATTTGAAATGATATAATGTTTTAGAACCATACATATGGGCCAAACACAGATACCGCGTGAAAAAAAACATTCATAGTTTCTAGGAAACTACAAACTATTAGTGATTTCTTTCACATTGAATGCCATATTGGTACCTAGGGTTGGGCATTTCACGGGGTTGACGACCGAACCCAATGACCCAATTGATTTGGTCGGGGTTATGGGATGGAAAAAAATTTAAAAAATAACCCCAAAAACACAAAAAATTGGCCCAAGCCTGACAAAACCCGAAAAAATGTTAGCTAAACGGACTAAACCCGACCCAAACCCGAATAGACTACTTTAGTCGAACCGAGACCAAAACCGACCCAACCTGCCCGACGCCTAGCCATAATGGCATCGTATATATAACTTGTGTTGGATTAAAATTTTGAAATGATAGGGGATTTGGATTTACTCAAACCAGTTAGTGTCAGTGAAGTTGTTACAAGTCCAGATTGATTAATTTACAATGTGTAATTGGTGCTTGTTATTTCTTTGGAGATCGAAACATATACAGGAATATGACTTGAACATGGAATTTTTACTATATTGAAAGTTGACGTGACAACAAATCTGGGAAGAGCAATTTATACTCTTTGAGAAACATAATTGGAATGACTTTTATATAATACATCTACTATAATAGTCCAAGAAATTAAAAACTGCAATTAATTAAGAAAAATTAATAAAAAGTATGAGGACATTACCTTGTGATAATGCCTTATTCAAGTGACACCAGGCGTCCGCTGAGTAAAGCAAACCATTAAGAAATATGTAGATAATAAATGAGGAATATAATGCGATTGGTTGATAAAGAGCAAAACTCTGTGTTGTATTTATGTTATATATCTTTCTCACAAGAAGATAAAAATAATGGCTAATATTTCAGAACCAGCGTAGTTTTATAGTGGAATCTTTGCACTTTAGAGAACTTCCTAATCAATCTTGTGTTTTTTGCACTTTTATAATAATAATATTTCTTTTGAATATTTCAGAAGGACTTTCACTCTTTTCTTATTTTTAAAGTATTCTTTTCTTTCTTTATGATGCTACCATAATTTTAAAAAATTAATAACTAACTAAATAAATAAATTTTATTCTTTTCTTTCTCTAAGGGTTTTTTTTTTTTTTTAACTACCTTGTCTTAATTTCTTTATGATGTAACCGTAATAAATAAATAAATAAATAAATAAAAATAAAGCAACTATCCATGTGTTGGTTAACATATATGGTCCAACTCCAGCTTGCAATGATGATGATGATGATAATCATGATTTTAAGGTATGATTTATATTAATCATTTAAATGAAACTTGTTTAGATTCTTAACCATATACCTAAGAAAGGTACACGTCCTGTAACTTTTAAGTTTAACGAAGTTTTCTTTATTTATCTTTTTATTTTTTACAGTTAAGTTTCTATTAATTTAAGAATGATTTATATTAATCATTTAAATGAAACTTGTTTAGATACTTAACCATATACATAACTAAGAAAGGTACATGTCCTGCAACTTTTTAAATTTAAAGAAGTTTTTTTTTTATTTATCTTTTTATCTTTTACAGTTAAGCTTCTATTAATTTATGAAAAGTGATGAATAATATGATGGATATAAATTTTCAATTGGGCAACATATTTTAACAATAACCGTGTTTGCATATGTGGCTAACGTCATTACACGCGTAGCTAATAGTGCAATGCATAGACCAACTGACCAACTTTACTCACTGAGTTTAGAATTGAATTAAATAAGCACTCACTAAACTTTGAAATGTAATTCAACACTCACCAGCTTTAAAAACATGCCCACTTACCCACTGAACTTTAAAAAAATATAATCCAACACTCACCAAATTTTCGAAGTATAACTATTTACAAAGGGACTGTAAGAGATTGGAATTGAATCTTAATGAAGGATACGGGAACCAAATCGAGTACCACTAGACCACATGGTTCTTTGTTAATAATGCCAATTCTTTTGGTCTCTATCATTGTTATCTTTTGGGATATAAATTTATGGATAATGAATGTTGTTGATAATCAAATTCTGGTGCCAATACACTAACAGTAATATACATTACATTATCCATCAAACAAGAGCTCAAATAACTGCCACCATGACCAAGAAAGCCCACTAATTTCATAATGTATATGCACAACTCATAAAAGCAAGAATCATAATAGAATTTTGCACTGGAAAAAGATTCTTCACATTGGTCGATGGTTAACAGTCTTGAAAGTTCGGCAGTGCTTTGTTATATTTAAAAGTTTAGTCAGTAAGTTATACTTTCAAAGTTAGGTGACTATTAGATTACATTTCAAAGTTCAATGAGCAAGTGTTTATGTTTTTTAAAGTTTGGTGAGTGTTTATTAAATTCACTTCTAAGTTTAATTAGTGAAGTTGGTCCATGCGTTAGAACATTTGCAAAACATATGGAAATGGGGTTACTGAAGTAGTGATGCTGGACAATGTTGAAAGTTCAATAAGTGTTGAGTAACATTTTAAAATTTAGTGAATTAATAGTTACAATTTAAAAGTTTAATGACCATTTATTAAAAGCTACCCGATCTAACACGTACCAAACTTTCAAAGTATAACTACTTCTAAAGGGGATTGTAAGGAAAGGAAATTGAATCTTAGTGAAGGGTGTGGGAACCAACTCGAATGCGCTAAACCACATTGATCTAAGATATTTTTGTTGTATGCTAACCCCTTTTGGTCTCTACCATTGTTATCTTTTGGGATATAAATTTATAGATGATGAAATTATGTTATTATTGATAATCAAATTATGGTGACAACATACTGGTAGTAATATACATTACATTATCAATCAAACAATACTTCAAGACAAAGAACTCCGCTAGTTTCATAATGTATAATGAACTATCTACAACTCACAGCAAGAACCATAATAGAATTTTGCACTAGAAAAGGATTCTTAGAAAGGGTGGATGGTGGACAGTTTTGAAAGTTCGGTAAATGTTTTGTTACATTTAAAAGCCCGGTGACTAAGTAGTTATACTTTAAGAGTTCGGTGAGTGTTGGACTAGATTTTAAAGTTGATTAACTAAGTTGTTATGTTTTTCAAAGTCAGGTGAATGTTAGACTGCATGTTAAACTTCAGTGAGTAAGTTCAGACGTGTGCTCTTCCGATCTTATGCTTTTAAAATTTGATCTGTGCTTATTTAATTCTCTCCTAAGTTTAGTGAGTAAAGTTGGTCCATCCGTTACACCGTTAGCCATTGATAAGTGTATTTTATATGTAATATATTCCTCACAACTTATTCAATTTTATATTTAATTGAGCAAGTTTCTACCTAATTTGTATGAATATGGTTCATATAGGTAAAAAGCTCAAATTGGGGTGATACTAATTGAAAATGATGATTTTGGACCCAAATTGGAGCTTTGCATTTAAGTTGCGACATCAATGGACGATGGTTTGAGAGTTTTGGGGTAAGAAGACAAATGTCAACAAGTTCAATGATTAAAATGTACTTTAGAGAAACTTGAAAGAGACTATTTTTTTTCGTATTTGATGAGTGCGAGGACTTCTGTGAAGAGTTCAAGAAGTTTTGGACTTGTTTGAATGAAAATAAATGCTAAAAAGGACCATTACTGCAAGAAAAGCACAAATCTGGGACTAAAACGCATGTTTTGAAAGTATCCCACAGGTTGACCGTGGCAAGAAAACCGTGGTGACCTACGATGGGGTAATTTTCTATTAGCCGTGGGATGACCGCAGTAAGCATTCTGCGGTGACCCGCGGCCCGTAGCGGAAGGAGTTATTTTATGTGTTTTCGGCCTGTTTTTTACATTTTGGGTATTTTAAGGCGTCCACACTGATAAATGGATAGGAAATAACAAAAGAGAAAGGAGAGAGACACAAGCAAGAGTTGGAGATACAAGATTGAAGCGATTGAAGTGCTAAGGTTCTATCTTTCTATTTCTTTCTTTATGAATTCCTCTTTTCTTTTTATGTTGTCTAGTAATATCATGCTAGGCTAAACTCTTGAACTAGGGTTTATGATGAAACCCTGTATTTCATGATTAATTTAAAGTGTTCGTTCTTGCTATTGTTCTTGTTTGTTAGGTTGATTGTTTATTACACGCTTATTCCAATTTGATGTTTGATCACCATTAAGTTAAGCTTTGTGATTCATGTTGTTTTCGAGAGATTTCTCATGATTTTAGCACATGGTAGTGAACAACAAAGGGTCTTATAATAGATAGAGATACTATTATGATCTATGAAATCGTTGGATAATAATCAAAGTGAATGAATACATGCCTTATGTACGATGGTTAATTAGAGATAGATTTGGTTGACCATCGAGAAAGGCTTCCGAATAAATTAGGATCATTGATTTTCAACCCTAGACTAGAACAATTGAGGGCGAGTACTAAGGATTGATTGTGGAAATGGTGGTGGATTCGGGAATCCTAGTGTTTTAATCATCTGAATTAACTCAATTCTCATAAATGATTGCTTTTAATTATTTTGCATAATTTTACTTGGTTTATCGATTTGCAGCTAAAAATTAAATTGTGTGTTTTCTTGTTTAATTTGAGTTACTTGTCAAAAGCATTTACTTTAAGTAACTTTTATTTACCAATCCTTGTGGATACGACACTCAGCTCATTACTTATATTACTTATTTCGACCCCATACACTTGTGGGATAATTTTGACAAGAAGTTTTTGGCACCGTTGCCGGGGATCAGCTAAATTGATAATTGCTTTAGTTAGACTATACTTCACAAGTTTATTTTATTTTGTTACTGAGTTTTTATTTTTAATTTTGTTTGGTATAGGACTTTGCATTGAATGCGCCGTTCTCAAGGTTGTAACTTAGCTGAGTTCGACCCAGAAATTGAGAGAACTTTTCGCCAAAAAAATCAGGAGCGAAAAGAGAAGGAACAATGGCAGAAAATAGACATGGGTGATAATCATAACCAAGAAATCCCGCCAGTTGGACCAGTTGCATCTGGTGGTAACAATGGGGGACAGAGTGGGCATATAGTTGAACTAATGAAAGAGATGAGTTGATGGGAGATTTTATGATACCTCCCTTGGTTCAAAACAGGGGAAGTGTTGTTTTTCCAACTTATGGGCATGATAACTTTTAGTTACACTCGGATGTGATAAATTTATTCTCTAACAATTTGCCATTCTATAGAGGAGTGAATGAGAATCCATACTTTCATCGGTCATGATTTTTGGAATATGTGGGGAATTTTTAGTACCAGAATATCAATGAGGAAGCACTGAAAATGAGGCTCTTTGCTCATACATTGAAGGACAGGGACCGGGAATGGTTGGATTCTTTACCTGCAGCTAGTATTACTACCTGGGCAAATTTGGTGCACAAGTTCACGATGAAATATTTCCCTCTGTCCAAGGTGAATAGGCTCAAGCATGAAATCTCAACTTTTAGGCAACTTGACAGTGAAAATTTCCATGAAGCATGGGTGAAATTCAAGGAGATACTCAGACAATGTCATAATCATGATTCCCACTAAAGGAGCAGAATAAGTATTTTTACTTAGGCCTCACTCCTTATTATCGTTCAATTGTTAATGCTATAGCAGGAGGTACATTGAGTACAGAGTCAGTTGGAGATGCCTATGACTTGTTTGAAACAATGAGTCAACAGTACGAGATGTGGCTAGATAGAAGTTCACATAAGAAAGTTGCGGGAATGCATGAGGTTGATCTTAATTCGTTGGTGCTCGTAAAGATTGATTCACTTGCTAAACAATTTGAATCGATGAAGCATTCCCAAACAGTTAATATTGTGCAACACCCTGTTCCTGGATGTGCTACATCTGGTGCAATGCATCAATCTTCAGACTACCCTTTACTATTTACTGAGCCACAATTCACAGAACAAGCAGTATATGCTGAGAATTTCAATCGTCAGTAGAACAACCCATATTCTCAGACATACAACCCAGGGTGGAGACAACATCCCAACTTCTCTTATAATAGTAACAACAATAATGTTCAAAATCCATAGCATTAGCCAAAACCATATGAGAAGAAGGCAAGATGAGAGGGAGTAGTTACCAAGTTGCAACAGCAATAGGAATAGACTGCAAGATCAGTGACAAATATTGAGAATCAGATTGGGCAACTTGCAAAGTTGTTGAGAAACATACAGCAAGGGACTTGGCCTAGCAATACAGAGGTGAATCCAAAGAAATAGGTAAATGCTATTACTAGAAGGAGTGAGGTGCAATTTCCTGAAACTCATGTTAAGAGGCCAGAGATCGGAAGAGCGATCTGAGGAAGTTCAAGGTAAAAAAGAGGACTAGTCTGATGAGCCGAAATAAGCAAAGGAGTCCCAACTGCCTGTGAAGCCTTATCTCCTCATATCCCTTTTCCACAGAGGTTGCGCAAGCATAAACTGGATAAGCAATTTGGGAAATTTCTAGAGGTGTTTAAGAAGCTTCATATTAACATAGCATTCGCGGATGCCTTAGCTCAAATGCACAGCTATGCTAAGTTTATGAAAGAAATACTTTCAAATAAAAGGAAGTTGGAAGAGCATGAGACCATGATGTTAACTAAAGAGGGTAGTGCCATATTGCAGAACAAACTACCACCAAAGCTGAAAGATCCAGGAAGTTTTTTTATTCCTTGTACAATTGGTAGTTTATTTATTGAAAGATGTTTATGTGATTTAGGCGCTAGTATTAATCTCATGCCTTATTGTCTTTTCAAGAAGCTTGGTTTAGGAAAGGTAAAACCCATAACAATTACTCTATAACTTGCTGATCGATCTATTAAACATCCAAGGGGAGTTGTGTAGGATCTTCTGGTAAAAGTGGATGAATTTATTTTCCCTACAAATTTTATTATCTTGGATATGGGTAAAGACAGGGATATTCTACTTTTGTTGGATCGACCATTCTTGGCTACGGGACGGGCATTAATTGATGTATAGAAAGGGCAGCTTACATTGAGGCTAAATGAGGAACAGATCACCTTTGATGCTTTTAAGGCTATGAAGTTCCCAATTCATTCTGATACCTGCTTTTAGGTGGATGTCATTGACAGGGTAGCCGTGAACACTTTCAGATTAGAAAAACCTATAGACCCTTGGAGAGCGTGTCTTACGCATTCACAAGATGTAGATTTAGATTCTAGTGTTATTGAAGAATGTGAGACATATGCAGGGAGTTGAGCCAATGAGAAGAGAGAAACAATATATGGAATTGGGCAAAATTCTAACTCGAGTTGTGCCATCTATTCAACAAGTTCCAAAACTTGAGTTGAAACAATTGCCGTCACATCTTTTGTATGCCTACTTAGTTGAGTCGTCAACTCTTCCAGTTATAGTGTCAAGTTCTTTTAATGAGGAAGATGAAGAGAAATTGCTCAAGGCGCTTAAAGATCATAGGCTAGCTATTGGAAGGACTATAGCAGATATCAAGGGGATAAGTCCATTTATTTGTATGCACAAAATATTAATAGAGGATAGTTACAAACCAGTGGTGCAACATTAGCATAGATTGAATCCTCATCTTTAGGAAGTTGTCAAAGCGGATGAGTTGAAACTCTTAGATGCAGTATTATTTACCCGATCTCAGACAGCTCATAGGTGAGCCTAGTACATGTTGTGCCTAAAAAATGAGGGATGACAGTAGAGATGAATGAAAACAAAGAGTTGGTGCTAGTCAGACTTACAACAGGACATCTTGTTTGCATTGATTACCTTAAGTTGAATGATGCCACTCGTAAGGACCACTTTCCACTGCCTTCTATTGACCAGATAGTGGAGTGATTGGCTGGACATACACATTATTGCTTTCTTGACTACTATTAAAGTTATAACCAGCTTCCAATTGCACCGGAGGATCAAGAAAAAATGACATTCACATGTCCATATGTGACGTTTGCTTATAGGAGGAAACCGTTTAGTTTGCCTAATGACGCTGCCACATTTCAGAGATGTATGATATGTATATTTTCAGATGCGGAGGAAATAATTTTTGAGGTCTTCATGGATGACTTTTCAGCTTTTGGATATTTCTATGATGAGTGCCTTAAAATTTTGACCTTTGTTCTGTAGCGTTGTGAGGAGACTAGTCTGGTGCTTAATTGGGAAAAGTACTACTTTATGGCACAGGAAGGAATTGTGTTAAGGCATCGGATTTCTGCTAGAGGAATACAGGTGGACAAGGCAAAAATTCAAGTCAATGAAAAACTTCCACCACCAACTTTTGTCAAGGGTGTTAGAGGCTTTTTAGGGCATGTAGGGTTTTATAGGAGATTTATAAAGCATTTCTCAAGAATCACAAAACCCTTGTGTAATCTGTTGGAAAATGACGCTAAGTTTGAGTTCATAGATGAATGCCTTAATGCTTTCAGATCGGAAGGAGAAATTGACATCAGCTCCAATAATTATAGCACCTTATTGGAACCTGTCTTTCGAACTCATGTGTGATGCTAGTGATTTTGCCATTCGAGCACTTTTTGGTTAGTGAAGAGACAAGATACTTACAGGTATCTACTATGCTAGCAAGACTGTTAATGATGCTCAACAAAATTATGTAACTGCAGAGAAAGAGTTATTAGCAGTGGTCTTTGCTTCCGAAAAGTTTTAATCATACCTCATTGGCTCAAAAGTTATTATTTATACTGATCATGCAGTGTTGAGGTACTTGTTTACTAAAAAAGGATGCAAAACTAAGGCTGCTTCGCTCTTCCGATCTGTAAGAGTTTGACTTGGAGATTGGGATGGAAAGGATAAGAGAATGTGGTAGCAGACCATTTACCTAGAATTGAACAACCCGAAATTGGTCAAGAGGAGATTAATGACAAGTTTCCAGATGATCAGATTTTTGGTATTCAGGGTGCTGCCTAAGAAAGAGATGCTCCATAGTATGCAAATTTTGTGAATTTTCTAGCCACGGACATACTGCCTCCCAATTATGACTATCAACAGCGGAAGAAATTCTTTGCAGATGTTAAACATTATTTTTGGGAAGATCCTATTCTTTATAGGATTTGTGCTGATCAAGTCATCAGGAGATGTGTACCAGAAGAAGAAATGTAGCCTATCTTAAGCAATGTCATGTTTCACCTTATGGAGGCCATTGTGGGGCAACAAAAACAGCTGCAAAGGCATTGCAATCTGGTTTCTTTTAGCTTATTTTATTTAAAGATGCTTTTAGCTTTGTGAAGAAGTATGACCAATGCCAAAAGATAGGCATTATATCTAGAAAGCAAGAGATGCATCTCCATGGGATTTTAGATACAGAGTTATTGATGTTTGGAGGGATTGATTTTATGGGACCTTTTCCACCTCTATGTAAGAATCTGTATATTTTGGTAGCAGTGGACTATGTTTCAAAATGGGTGGAAGCAATTGTTTCACCTACTAATGATGGTGGAGTAGTGACTAAGTTTTTTTTTTTTTTTTTAAAAAAATATTTTCACTCGGTTTGGAACTCCACGTGCTATTAGTAGTGATGGGGGAAAACATTTTTGCAATAGAAGATTTGAAGGTTTGTTGGCAAAATATGGAGTTAAACAAAAAGTTGTTACCCTATATCATCCCCAAACAAGCGAATACGTAGAAATTTCCAACAGGGAATTGAAAAAGATTCTTGAATTAACATGTGCATCAAGGAAGGACTAATCTCTAAAACTTGATGATATGTTATGGGCATACCACACAATATTTAAAACACCTATTGGGATGTCACCGTATCATCTTGTTTATCGGAAAGCATGTCACTTACCAGTAAAATTGGAGCTCCGAGCTTACTAGGCTATGAAGAAGTTGAATTTTAATTTGAAGGAGGTCGGTGAAAATAGATTGCTCCAGCTAATTGAGTTAGATGAGTTTCTCTTGGAAGCTTATGAGAATGCAAAACTCTACAAGGAACGGATTAAGTTGTGGCACGATAAGTATATTAACTGAAAAAAGTTTGTGGTTGGGCAGAAGGTTTTGTTGTTTAATTCTCGGCTCAAACTTTTTCCCAGAAAAATTTTTTCTAGATGATCGGGTCTGTTTACCATAGTAAAGGTATTTCCACATAGAGCAGTTGAGTTGACTCATGAGAATAAAGGAAGCTTCAAAGTGAATGGGCAAAGGCTAAAACAATGTCTGGGGGATGATTTTTCAAAGGAGAAATCATTAACCAAATTGGTCAATCCAGAATGAAAACTGCATAAAAGTCGAGCTCATGACTATAATATGAGCGCTTATTGGGAGGCAACCCAATTTTCTAGCTCTTCATTTTTATTTAATCATTTTTGTTGCGTTTAAAAATTATTTTTGCATTACTTTTCTTTATCTTTATTTGCATTTTAGACATGTTAATTCTCTTCTTTAGTATTGCTTAAAAAAATTTGAAAAATGTTGACCGCGGGTCACCGCTGTATGCAAACCGCAGCTGACCCACGGTCTGACAATTTTCTATTGCCCATGGGAGACCGCGGCAAGCAAACTGCTGTCTCACCGTGGGCCGGAGTTGGTTACATGAAACCAACCCGTCTTCCCCCTTTTACACTCTAATTCCTTTTCTAACACAATCTTCTCCACTTCAGCTCTTTGATTACATCAAGAACTCTCTCTTGCACTTGTTGTTTACTTGCTCACATCAAGATCTAAGGTTAATTTGTGTGCTTTCTCTTCTCTAGTAAAATGTATGTAGTGATTTCTTGCCAATTGACGTGGGTATGCTTTTCTCTACATTGTGAGGTGTAATGTGTCGAAGACGTTTAGGGGATGTTGTTTTTAGTGGGTTATAGTTGTTGTTCTTGGATTAATATTTTACGTGGCTAGATTATGAACCACCACTAGCTCTGAACCTTGTTCATACGAATTTTTTCACCCTAAGTGTTTGATGAATTGCCCCAACTAACTTGCTCATTGATTCAACTTTCATAGCTTGGGGTATTAAGATGCCAAGTTTGGGAGAATTGTTTTATATGTTTGGAACACCTAAACAAAATGTGAATCGTGATTTAGTTATACATGAACACATTGTGGGATATTGTTATATATTTAAGGTGTCCATTGTGTGCTATTTGGTGTTCTTTGATTCTTAGCATCTTATATTACACCTTCGTCTTGTAGTTTCTAACAATGCCACCAAGAACAGGAATTAGCAAAGAAAAGGTGGTGGCCGAGAGTTCTAATATTTCCAAAAGCTAAAGGGTGGAAACGAATTATCAAGCATTTATCACCAAGAAAGCCAAGGATAGATATGATGTCTTCAAGAATGCTGATATAATCCACGAACGAGCGGTGGATGGACAAAACTTATCCAACACAAGAGTTGGAGATCTCATTACTACAAAAGGATGGAGTAAACTCATGGTCACTGAACTACACAAGGTGTACCTGGCCGTTGTCTATGAATTCTATGAGAATTTTAATGCCAACATAGAGGATGAGGATGATGAGCATCGGTTTCACACTTATGTTCAGGGTATTTGGGTTCCCTTCAGCCCAAATGTTGTTGCAGATTATTATAGGATACCCCATAAAACATCAGAGTTGCCAGTCATACCAGACTAGAATATAGTAATCAATGAGAATGCTTCGAAGGTATGGCTAGTCAACAACAGGGTTACCCATAGCGTGTTCAACTGTAAATATAGAATCTTCTATCATGTCCTGTGTGAAAATATTCTGCCAACTTCCAACGCGATAGACATCTATGGAAACAAGCTCCACTTGCTTTATACCTTCACGTAGGGGCGTGATCTAGAATTTGCAAGTATAATATTTAGCAAATTAACTAAAAGAAATAGCCAAGAAGACTGTAGAATTCCAGCTTGTGTGCCCTTCATTGATGTCAGGGCTTTGTAAGCTTGCTTATCTGCCAATGCTTCCATCTAAAGGAGCAAAAACTTCAGCGAGTGCTCTAAATCTTCATACTTTGTGCTAGTCAAATGTCCAATGTGTTCGAATCCATATACACAACACTTTAGTGAAGAAGAAGAGCAAGCAGAAATTGAAACAATGGAAGCAGGGGGAAGATACGAGGAGATGGCTGGACCAGATCCACAACAATCGATGACACAGCCACAGAGACATCAAAGAGGTGGTGTGAATTTTGGTCCAGTATATTCAAGCTCAAATGATAGCAGATAGGGAGTTTCATGAACATCAGTATCAGAGGATCCATGAGGAACAGCAAGCTATCTTTGAGGCAATGCGGGCGGACAGAGAGGAGCAAAGAAAAGAGAGGGCACGAGAACATCAAGAGGTAATGGACATGCTAGCACGCCTTATGCAGCCACAAGCACCTCCACCTCCTCCTAAAATGTGACATTCAGTGAGAGCGAACATTGGCCTCAAACATGCTTTATCAAGCAATATCCTTCTTTTATCTTACTTTACATTGGGACAATGTAAATTTTTAAGTTTGGGGGAGGTGTAACTTAAATTTAAAGATTGATGCCTATGCTGGTGATATTAATTGTTGGAATGTAACCATATTTATTTAAGTAGTTTTATGTTTGCTTTTTAGGTGTTTATTGTTAATTTGAAGTTTTATTGTGTTATTGTTAATTTTCAGTTTTTTTTTGCTAAAAAAAAGTTCAAAAAAAGAAGTTCAAGAAAAATTGTGATATTTTTCAATTTGATTATTGTGCCTTGCCAGCCAATTTGATAGAAATTATTTTGGAACCTGTGTTTTTTGTGATTTGTGATGGGGCATTGCTACATTGAATTTAACTTGGTGAAAATTGCCTGTCCATGCTTGACTTGTTCTTTATTCGGCCTGAGTCACCATAATCTACACTTTGGTTGGGTGAATGGTTTAGACATTAGTCAGAGTGGTGAACTAATATACCTTACCCTTTTGTTGATATTCGTTGCTATTCCTATTTAAGTCCAAGTTAGGGAAGGTTGAGCCTTGAGAATACTAGTAAGGTTAGTGTGGATTTCGTGCATGTTGAAAATTTGTGTGGAGTGTTTTTAGCTAACCAATAGAAGCTAGGCAATGACCAGATACTAGCGGTTTCATCCCTATTTTAAGTTTTGCACAGTTAGGATTGGAGAAAGAAAAAAATAGAGGAAAAAAAAAAAGCCTTAGACGTGTCTTTGCCACTCTTTGAAGCCAGTTCGATTCAAGCAATTAAGTCCTTAGAGGTCTTTTGAACCTAGTGCCCTGGGTCAACTGGATCGGGAGTCATCGGCCCAAAGTTCAATACAAGGGTCATATAAAAAGCCCAGTGGAGAGATAGATTGCACATAAGACATATGATGCTATTAAAAAAAATGAAATTTTAGAATGAAAAAATAAAAGAGACGAGAAAAGGATTGAGAAATCTAGAGGAAAAGAGAAAGATGAATGATATTTTTTTTTTTTAAAAAGGAGTGAGAAGAATAAATAGTAGTTAGCATAATAAGTGCAAGATTGTACTTCAAATTTTGGAGATGTAGATGGCTTGTGAGTTTGACTGTCTAGTGGATGTTGGAAAGTTTGAGCACTCAAAAATTGAGAGAATCCTCATTTACTAAGCTAGTGTTTTTATGGTAAGACCTAAATTGATTTAGTACTTTCTTTAGAGGTGAGAAATTAAATCCTATAGCATATGCCCCCATGAAAACAAAAAAGGAAGGGAGAAAAAGAAAAAAAAATTAATACAAGTTTGGGGAGATGTGTGCCTCTCACGAAAGGGTGAGAACATATTTGACAATTGTGGCTCAGAATGCCCGATCTAGAGTGTATGATGGTGGATGTGATGGTGCCCATTCCTTTGTCAAGCTTTGGATGAGTTCACTTTTTGCGGCAATGTTTTGTGACAATCATTGATGACATGGGTTAGGGTGTTGGCAAATCTTTTAGTTGGTGTTATGTGTTCAATTTTATTTTTTGCAGATTAATGTGACTGGGTAAATTTCTTGCTTGGGATGATCAAGGGTTAAGTTTGGGGAGTTTGATAAGTGTATTTTATATGTAATATATTCCTCTCAACTTATTCAATTTTATATATAATTGAGCAGATTTCTACCTAATTTGTGTAAATATAGTTCATGTATGTGAAAAGCTCAAATTGTGGTGATACTAATTGAAAAGGATGATTTTGGACCCAAATTAGAGCTTTGCATTCAAGTTGCTGCATCAATGGGTGATCCGATCTTGAGAGTTTCGGGGTAAGAAGACAAATGTCAACAAGTTTGAGGATTAAATTGCACTTTAGAGAAAGTTGAAAGAGACTAGTTTTGTCGTACTTGATGAGCGCGATGACTTTTATGAAGAGTTCAAGAAGTTTTTGACTTGTTTGAATGAAGATAAATGCTGAAAAGGACCATTGCTGCAAGAAAAAGACAAATCAGGGACAAAATGCACATTTTGAAAGTAGCCTGCAGGTTGACTGCGGCAAGCAAACCGCGGCGACCTGCGGTGGGGTAATTTTCTATTGGCCGCAGGTTGACCGCGGTAAGCATTTCGGTGAACCTTGGCCTGTAGCAGAAGGAGTTATTTTATGCGTTTTCGGGCCGTTTTCGAGATTTTGGGTATTCCAAGGTGTCTACACTTATAAATGGACAGGAAATAGCAAAAGAGAAGTGAGAGAGAATCAAGGAAGAGTTGGTGATGCAAGATTGAAGTAATTGAAGTACTAGGGTTCTATCTTTCTATTTCTTTCTTTATGAATTCGTCTTTTCTTTTTATGTTGTCTAGTAATATCATGGTAGGCTAAACTTAGGGTTCATGATGAAACCCCGTATTTCATGATTAATTTATAGTGTTCGTTCTTGCTATTGCTCTTGTTTGTTAGGTTGATTGTTTATTACATGCTTATTCCAATTTGATGTTTGATCACCATTAAGTTGAGCTTTGTGATTCATGTTGTTTTCCAGATATTCCTCATGATTTGAGCACATGGTAGTAAACAACACAGGATCCTATAATATATGGAGATACTATTATGCTCTATGAAATCGATGGATAATAATCAAAGTGAATGAATGCATGCCTTATCTTCAAAGATTAATTAGAGATAACTGGTCTCGCATATATGTATAGATTTAGTTGACCAACGAGAGAGACTTCCAAATAAATTATGATTATTGATTTTCAACCCTAGATTAGTGTTGGAAACAAGAACAAAGAATAGCAATAATTTCAACAAATTTATTTTTCTTTAAAGCAGGATCGATTTGGATGTTTAATTCAATATATGATTTTACACAAATAATTGGCTAAAGAAAGAGCAGTGGAATGATACCTTTAGTACGCAATTATTCCCACGATCGATGATCACGAACTCGTAGCTCCTAACCCTTGAATCTTCTCTGGAGTACTCCCAAGTCTCAAATTGCACTGGCGAGTGGGGAAAATCCTGGGCTCTTTTATGTCTTGCAAGATAGAGAATTCTATTCCTAGTAGAACTATGCAAACCCTAGAAGTCTTTTCCAAGTAATTTCACAACTTTCCAGAAGCTTCCAGAGGGACCCAATTAGATTTACATAATCAGGCTTCCAATAATTAAATCCACTTAAGCTAATCTAAACTGTACGATTTAATTATTAATAATTTGTACACTCCACTAAAGACGAATTATTGCAACTCCTAATTATATAAATAATCACAGGAACTAGAATAATTAATTCCGCAATTAATTATCCTCTTGACTTATCAATCCAATAGTTCCTCCCCATCTTATGATCTGATAATTAATTAGATATGCACATTATCGTATCACCTAATTATTTATATGCTTTGTTTAATTCTCAATCACCACTGCTATAATTTCTATAGCAATGTTCGCTAAATACTAACGTTCGATTACTGAAATCATACTTGCAAGTGATTAATAAAGCAGATCATTTAACTCTTTATTCAAGAGCAACGGATTCCTCTCGCAGTACGTATTCTACTAATTCACTTTCCTTCGGTTCCCAACATGTCGAGCATATTGAATAAATATCTATTTAATCTCACCCATAGCACATCTAAGTTCCTTAAGATTGCTTCAAAAAAGAACCCACCCAAGACGGATTTAGACAAACCTTATGACAGTCATGTGGAACCTCAATTTACGCGCATGGTCATACTATGGAATTAAGTTCACGCAATGGTCCAGTCCAATATCCTTATATCAATACTATTGCCCAAGACCTCCACCATCGCGAGATCAAGATAAATTGCCTACTCAATAGAGTTAGAGTAACAACAATTGAGTCTCAATAGAATAAAGTGCCAACCTTTATTCTCAGCTCAGGACTAATATTTTTCTTGTTGAAATATAAGATGTATCTTTCGTACTTATGTAGAAGCACGCATCTCCATATTATCTCAAAGCAACCAATGGCCCTTCGTTACTGCTCAAATTTCGTAAATCCGTTTATAGGAAATAAACATCACATTTATCCAATAAATAAATAATTGCTTATTCATATTTCAGTCATTGTCCTAGCACTTTATTGGGCACATATCCCAACAACTAGAACACGTGAGGGCGAGTACTAAGGATTGATTATGGAAATGGAGGTCGATTCGGGGATCCTAGTGTTTTAATCATCTGAATTAACTCAATTCTCATAAATTTTCTTTCAATTATTTTGCATAATTTTACTTGGTTTATTGATTTGCAACTAAAAACTAAAATTGTGTGTTTGCTTGTTTAATTTGCATTACTTGTCAAAAGCCTTCAGTTAAAGTGACTTTTATTTACCGATCCTTGTGGGTTCGACACTCGACTCATCACTTATATTACTTGTTTCGGCCCCATACACTTGTGGGATAATTTTGACAACAGCCACGTGTATGACGCCATTAGCCATGTGTAAATGGGGCTTTACTGAAGCAGTGGATGGGTAACATTGAAAGGTCAATAAGTGTTGAGTTACATTTTATTGTTGAGTTACGTCTTATTGAGTTCGTAGTTAAAATTTGAAAGTTGAGCCACCATTTAGTAAATTTACCATCTCAGTATTATGTTAGCAAAGTTTGATGTTTGAAGCAAATTGAGCAATTACTATATATTATGATTTACTTATTTAAAATTGTAAAAAGTAAATATAAGTCTTATAAATAAATAGAAATCTTTAGACAGAAATTATAAACATGGACAAAAATATATTGCTGCTTAAGTTCAAGGTTTGGCCTCACTTTACAAGTAGGCAATTGCTTCTTGAGCAGTGCGGCAGCACCTACACCCTCCCCCATCCGCCCCACCCACCACAACAACCGAATCCGCAACCCACCCATCTGCCCCATCCCAGCCCTCGCCTACCCGGTCCTCCCCATCCCCATCCACCCCAGCCATGCACGTTCTGCACTCGATCTCCGTCTTGACACTCGCCCCATCTGCCACTGTAGACGTTCTCTGCATGCACCGGCAGAGATAGGGGGCCTTCCTAGGCCCCGGCCCAGGCCTGTCTAAGCCCATGCTCTAGTAAAAAGAAAAATTGTTTTTAAGGACCGGCCGAGGGGCTTTTCAAATTGGGATCGGGTGAGTAAATGGGCTGGGGTTTGGGGTTTTTAAGTTTCAGTAAAAAAATAAAAAATAATGGGCCAGCCCAATTAAACTAATGGAACGAAGGAACGGAAAATCAGAAGCAAAAGGCAAAAGCTCAAGCTCTCGACCTCGTCTGTTGCTCGTACGTTCCATTCACCATTGTAATCGTTCGAGTTTAGACCTAGGCGGCCAGCGACCAGTCCAGACGGCCCAGGCGAGTGCCGGCGGAGAGGTTGGGAGACGTGTTCATCTAGATTTTGGCTTCAATCAGGTTTTATTCTAGTCCTAATTTCTAAATTGATTTTGCTCTAATCTAAGCAAATAGCCAAATTACCTCTAACCTCCAAATTTATAGAGAATTTAATTTCATATATTAGATATACATAGGTGATAGGTGGTTAGGACATGACTAATATTCAAGCCAATGATTCCAACTTGATATATATCAAACGTTTGTCAAAACCTAACAATTGTGTAGAAGTTTCGATTCTGATTCACAGCTCATTATATAGGAATTTTATTTGGTAATTATTATGAAGTATTTAATTTAAGATTTCACTTCAGATATTTTAGATAAAAGTGGTTGTTTAGTTTCACTTTTGCTAGGTGACTTTCTGTGGACAGTTTTCTTGTTTGAGGCCTTTTAGTGGGGTCATGTGATAAATGAATTAGTTATAAGTTAATGCATATGATGATGGTTAGTGGTATCAATTACTCAATTAATATGATTATTAAGTTATTTTTTTTAAAGCAAATGTTGTTTAAGTTATAGAGATATTCTTTGTAATATAAGGTTAAGGTGAAATTTTTTTTTTTTTTTTTACTAGGTAGTGATGAATTAATTAGCACATGAACTCTATGTCTTTTCAGTTATCCACTACCCTTTTTTTTTGTGTTTCTATAGTTTTTGTTGGCTGCAGAGGCCAATTATTGAATAATTTCAAATTTCTCTTAGTGCCAATTTCTCCTTTTATATATCTAATATATATTTTCTTTATTTATATCCATTTTATTAGTTAGTTAGGTCCTCATATTCAAGTTGATTAGTGTCAAAATTTACATATTTGATATATCATTTATAAGACACTAAATGTGTATTTTATAATAATCCAACCATTTTTTGAGGTAGATCGATTTACATGCTACAAGTTCATTTTGTGTGAATACATAGTCTAAAAATACAATTAATTGAAATGTGTATTCATATGCATATTGGCAAGTATTGTACATGAAAAAAATGGTACTTATTGATGTATTTTTATGTTTCAAGTGTCGGAAGTTCATGGAGATCGTTCATCAAGACAAGCCGGGATGTTCAACAATTACATCGACAGTGAGCAAGTGTCAAAAAATCGTAATAACCGGAGTTCTAGATGTCCAACAAAGATGATTCAAGTGGGATTGAAAAGATAACTTAAATATACACAAAATCATCCCATATGACGAGATTCAAATTCGGTTCACAAAGTTGTCAAAAGTCATCATCAAGTTCCACATTGTGTTCTTATCAAGATAAGGTGTTGACTAGTCTGCAGCCTTCACTATTTTGATCATATCTAGAGTTATAAATATTGTATTGGTGTGATTCAAGTTAGAGAATGAATCCAAGAGATCTATCTACAATCTTCGTCTTTATCACGTCCCTAGATTCAGAACATAAGTTGACCAAAAAAGGGCCAAGAAGAGAGGACCATAACAGTTTGACAGTCAAACTTTCTGTCTATACAGCTGTTGGTGTTTCATAGATATGTCGAGATGTAGTTATCCAAATCCTGTGATTATTGCTCCATTATAAAGAGAATTTGACGAGATAAATATCATATTTTCTCATCCAATTCTGAACCTGGACGACAAAGCCTCAAAAATCGCCTACAATTTGTAAGTTGACTCATTTACCTGATGGCTGTTGGACAAGTGGGCAGTGCTGACTTCTTTGGACATATCTCGGCCTACAAACCTCCAATTCGCCTGAAATGTTTTCCAACACATCGCCAACTCATTTACACAGAACTTTTATTTTGGTGACAAGTCCAAATTTGATGAATATAATCAACAAAACACAGCTGAAGCTTGCATCAGATTTGCTGGAGCCAGACTGACATGAGGATTAACTTTGATCAAGTTGTAAGAAGAAAGTTGTTGGATTTCCTCTGTATAAAGAACATTCTTGTGGTCATTCAAGGAGAAGTTTTTGGAGAGAAAATACATAGGAGGAGGAGGAGGCCGAAAGGCCGACTTTGGGACGAGCAAATGCTAGATGTGAAATATAACTTCTCCTATTCGGTTCTTTATTCAGATCGGAAGAGCGTCGTGATTCTTATTGTTACCTAGGTGAATGATGAAACCACGTTAGTTATATAACTCTCTATTTTGTTATTGATTCCAAATATTATGTACTTTAAACATCCATGATTCCGGTTTCATCAATGATAAATTATGCTTTCATCTCTAATATCAAGTATTATTGATTGTTAGAAAATTTATCTATACTTGGTTTTGAAAGTTCAACACGTAATTTTATTTGACTACTTGTGATTCATTAAGTTGTTTACATGTCGTGCTTAGAGAATTACATACGTGAAGCGAAAGGGGATCTACATTAGATTAATTATAGCTTGTGCTTAACGATAAATTATTTGCGGTAACAAAAGAATGATTTCTTATTATTTCTCAAATTTTTGAATCAATACAAGATATGAATTATTTACTATACATTGGTGGAATTTGCAACCTTGGTAATGTTTATTCTTTTTTGTTTTTACTAGTTTATATTTTACTTATCAAATCTCGAAAATCATTTGGAGCTAGGTTAGAGATAAATCTAATTCAAATTCATTGAGTTGTTCCACATTTATAGCAATCCTCGTGGGATCGACCTCGTTACTCACGTTTTTATATTTCAATTGATTCGTACGCTTGCGAGTATTTAAAATTGACACAACATAAGTTTGTCATCTACTTCAACTTTCCTTATATTCAAGTTAGTCATCTACATCAACTTTCTTTCTCGATAAAAAATTTCATTGTTATACAGTAGCGTTTTGAAACTTCAAGCCTTGAGAAGCGATTTTGAATCTATTATGCGAGGGCAGAAAATTTAATATACTCTCGTGATCACTGGCGGAACCAGGCGATGCTCCCCTGGTCCCTCTAGAAAAAAAAATTTATATGTTTGGGTTAGGGGCAAATTTTTTTTTCAATCCTGCTCACCATTTTTGTGTGCTGGGTTCGCCATTGGTTGCTTGAGCATGATTTTCTCGTCCCTCTGTTTCCACTGCATAAAGTTCAAATAACCTTTACCGTTAGATCATTAAGTCAAAAAGTTAGCAACGAAACGTGTTTGATATGTTAGAATAAACAATTATGCATGTAGATAAAAAGAGAATATGTTGGGTTCTAAATTTGATTATTATAATTCCAACTTTTTTTGTCATCTTGAGATTTTTCTGCTGCCACAACAAAGGAAATGAGAAGAATTACTGCAAGTACAAGGATACAAGCCTTGGACTTCATTATTTCTCGACAAGCACTTATGGAAAAGTATGGAAATAAATATTAATTTCGATCACGACGAAAATTAGAGTAACTCACGAGACTTACTTATACTATGCGTGGGACAGCCTCAATCCCACATTGCTTGGGTAGAGAAAATGAGACCAGTATATAAGCTAAGAGACCCACTCAATCTGACATGAGGCATTTTAGGTGAGAACCCAAGAGAAAAACCGTGCAGGCTAGGCCCAAAACGGACAATATCATGTCAAAGTGGAGCAGGTCGTTACAGATGGTATCAGAGTAGTGCCCAGCCAGAAGTGTGGCCAAAGAGGACGTTGGGCCCCCGTAAGTGGGGTGATTGTGACAGCCTCAATCCCGCATCGATTGGGTAGAGAAAAGGAGACCAGTTTATAATCTAAGAGACCTACTCCATTTGACATGAGGCCTTTTGGGCGAGAACCCAAGAGCAAAACTTTGTAGATTAGGGCGAAAGCGGACAATATCATGTCAAAGTAGAGCGGGTTGTTACACTCGTCCATGACTGAATATAAAGATCGAACTGAAACATGTCAATAAAGAACATTATGATCAGTATAAGTCGAGCACGACTCTGGTCGAAAACGGGTATTAATTTCAGTTAGAGTGAGATATAGGCATAAATGATAAAGAGACAATTTTGTGCTCTACACATAGATTATTTGTGTGGTTTGGAGTTGGGAATTTGGGTTGATAAAATCTCATGCATTTCAAAATTCAAAGTCTTATCCAATTTTATTAAGCTTTTCCATTTTTAGGAGATGGGTGCTTTCAGAACCTCCGATAGTCAACATACAGTTTCCTCCATTTATGCATCTTGCAACATGTGGTTGCATAATTTCATATTGCAGCAAGGAGGGCAATATTTACTAAGTTTGAAACACTATCCTTTGACTGATTGTGATAATAGTTGGCTGAAGTTTGGATTAGTGAAATGCGGTCAAATGCGGTCAGAGGCAGAGCGAGTCGTCTGTATGGGAGATTAATATGAATTTGTGTATTAAAAATTTTTTGCAAATATTTATATGGTCAAACAATGTATTTGGGGCAAAATGGAGTGTGCCCAAGCATAGTTGGGCACCCTCTTGACTCCACCGCTGATGTGGCTAAGCGCAAGGCTAATAGTTTGATCCTTCTGTTATCAGGAAAAGTTAATAAAAAAAGAAAAAATTGAACCTAACTAATTTTGGAATCCAATTTATCTATTATGTTTAGTAGAATTTTTAGTCGTATACGGAAACCGTTTTTCTTGTACTTTGATTATGTTTATAGTAGGTTATTTTCCTTAAGGGCCGTGGATTTTCCTTTAAGGGTTTTACCACCTTATATCTAGCGTTCATATTTTATTATTTCTGCGTTTTATTTTTGTATGAATGCCTTACCTCAAACTTTCGATTGATATATTAAACGTGGCTGCAATTTTAGTCAGGACATTAACTCAATAAAGCACCTGGAGACTAAGTAGCAGAAGTTTTGAACTAGCAGTAAGAATAACGGCAGAAAACAAGAAATTACAGCAAGATATTTAAGGAGAGAAAATCTAAGTTGTTAAAAGAAACGACGTGAGCTCGATTAAAGAGCCTGTATAGTTATAAAAATATAAGAAATTACTAGTACAATTTTATGAATCCTTCGTATTTTTTGTATTTTTATAATTATGCAATATCGACGTTGTCATAATTTTTTATCTGTACCTGACCCATTTATTTGGTTCTTGTAAAGAATAAAAATATTTACGAACTTCTAATTGTTTGAAAAGTAAAAAAGATAATAAAAGGTATAAATAAAACTTTGTAATTTCAATTGCAATCATAATTCCATCTTGGGATACCGCCCATGTTTATAATACTCTTCATTAAGTAAAAAATGAAAATAAAAAGATATAGATATATAAATGCACTAATAAATTAGTAATTAACCGCCCAGCTCGTGCCCTACTTAAGTGGGGATGGGTATCTTTTGGGATGGGTATGGAGATAGGACAAAAGAACTTTTGATGGGTAGGGTAAAGGTATAGCATACCCGATCTCGAACCGGCGCATTGCCATTTTTTTATTTCGAGAAATCAAATATTTTGTTTTTCTATGAGTTTACTATAATAGAAATTTTGAAAATTATGAAACGTTAGTTAAACTATATTTATTATATATAAAAGAAGTAATCTGATAACGACTCAATTTAAAAGTATATAAAAATTAATTAAAAATTAACACATCAGTTAAAAAGGAAACAATCTAATCCAAATTATGAAATACTTCATAAATAAGATATATAGATAAATATTTTGAATTAAAAAACTATAAATATAGATAAATCCATCAAAATACATAAGAATATAAGATATATCTAGTATAAGATAAGATGTATATCTAGTATAAGATAAGATATACATCAAGTATATAACTTACCTTAAAACTTACCTAACATGCAAGTAAAAGCCTAAAGTGACATTCACTTAGACATTTTTAGCAGGAAAAATACAGTGCAAAGGTATTGTAAATTAATTTCCTTTTATATGTGTGTGTTTGTGTGTGTCACAATGGTGTTTCCTTTTTAGGGATGGCAGAAAAATCTGATCCGTTCTATAACTCGACCGATAACCGATCCGTTTGAGGAAAAAATTCCCGATCCATGGATTGGTGGAGCAAATAACGGTAGAATTTGCGATCCGACACATGATAGCGGATCAAATCAGATCGTGGTCGATCCGATCCGTTCCGTTTAATACTTATTATTTAAAAAAACATTTTACCTTCACAGAATCACATTCGGTCGAGTCAACACTTATTCATTCCACACCACCACCAGTCCTCCCTTCCAACACGAACATAACCTTCAGCCCTAAATCCCCTTCGTCCCTCAGTCTCTCATGCAAGTCGCAACGCACGACCACCTCCTCTGTTCAGTCGTCCGGTCACCTGAGCCACTCAGTCACCTCCTCCGGCCCTCCAGCCACCTCCAGGTCGACCATCCAAGTTAGCTAATCCCGCATCTCTAGGTCTTCTTTCACTTTGTTTATTGCTTGGCCAGCCGATGGCTATTTTCTTCCCTAATTGCTATATCAAGTTCTTCAAATTGAAAATCTTTAGCAAACATTTAATACTTAGTTAATTAAATTTAATTATTTCGTGTTTAGTTTACAGTTTTTGAACTCTTTCAACTAAATTTTTTATTGGATTGTGCTTGCTACTAAGCTGGCTGTAAATAAATTCATAAAAGTGAGAGATGTTTTATGAAGATAATTTAGTATAATAATGAGGGAGTTTGGGTTTGTGATAATTGGAGAAGTGGATTATAGAGGAAGAACCAAGAACTAGTGATAGCCTTTGTTATGAGGCATCCTATGTCATTTTTTGTGTTTTAGAAATCCATATTGGAATTTCAATAAGAAGGCACTTGGAATTATCTATTTTATGCGAAGTTGTATTTAGAAATTTCTTGATATCAACCGAATACTTGATAGTTGATATTAATTTAATTTCATTTTACTGTTAAAATAGATTGTAGTGTATTGTATGATGAGAAAACTAAGTTAGGAGATTAGAGTAGTGTAATATATGGTGTTTTTAAAAAAAAAAGGTTTTGTGGATCAGTTGGTGGATCGCAATATTGATCCAATCCGATCTGTAATTCGATCCGATCTATAAGTCGTGGATCATGGAGCAAATCATGGTTTTGTAAATCTTCCATGGAGCAAATTGGATCGGCGCCGATTCGATTTGATCCGATCCATTGCCATTCCTATTCCTTTTCCAAGTAGACTAAAATTAAGGCTAACCAATTTAATTTAATTGAGAAATATGTTGACTTATCGTATGTGCACGCTAAATGAATAATGTTTCAAAATTAATGCTTGCTCGAATATGCTGATGAAGAACTTCATTAATCAATTAACAATACGTTTCTCTCCCTTCACTCTTATCTATGTTTGCTTCATCGTAGATTTGCTTCCTCTTTTTCAAATGTCTCTCTCTTTGTTTATTTATTTATTTATTTATTTATTTATTTTTTGCGGTTCCCCCTCAATTGTTTTTTCGCCATTTCACACAGCCAATTTTTAATGTAACAGATCAGACTCTGAGCTCAGATGAGTTGACTATTCTTGATTGGAAGTCAGAGTTCGAGCTCAGAGCGCGATTTGTTTAATTAGTCGGATCAATTTCACACCGTATATGCTTTTAAACTCAAGCATAAGGTTAACAAAATTTGCTTAACAATGGTATCTACACACAATATATGGTTCCTTTTGTATCGCGATTTTCCGCCTTTTTATTTGATAAATTTTGCGGTAACATATATTAATTATGATAACTAAGTCTCGATACCTTTTGTACTGCGATTTTCCGCCTTTTTTATTTGGTAGTTGTTTTATTTATTTATTTTTTATTTTTCCAGCGTTAATTTTCTTCATTTATGTGACTTGATTGAACTCGTACCATATTTCTTCCTTCTAGTTATGTTCCACACTCTGTTTGGATTACTTCCATTTCTGAATTAAAATGTGATGGCTATTCCAATTTCTAGATTAATTAGGATTGAAGATTTATTTCTTTATTGTGATAAAAACATCCTTTTTTCTGCCAAACACCTTTATATTAATACTAAACGTTCTACTTGAAATTTTAGTGGTTGCATTACTATTAATGAGAATTTAGTCTATGTTATATTGCACTATGATACAAAAGCGAGAAAATGGTACCACATTTTGAATTCGATGCGTCAAGTGCGGTGGTGCAATAGAGTGCTAAATATGTTAGGAATTATAGACAACAAGCATAGTGGAAATAAAAACTATAATTCTTATATTAGGATCAAACTTCTCTTAGATGGAATTTGTGATCAGAAAATTACCTAGAGCGAAGCAGCAAATTCAATATCTCTAATCACACCACAGCTCTCCAAGCGTCAAGCCACTAAAAGCCGCGAGAACAATCCAAAAACACGAACTTTTCGTAGTGCGGATTAGGGTTTCTGTATTATCTTGTACTAGTAAGTTAATACATAACATATGTGTGAATGTCGTAGTAACCCGAGACCCTAAAGTGCTCTATTTGTGGATTTCTTACGAAACCTTAGAGTACCCATAATCAGATTAGGATTCTAGAGTCCATGTACGGTCCGACCTAATTAATCATATTAATTAAATCGTTCTATTATGTACAAACTCGGTCCAACTATTGGGCCTTGTACATTAATTCCAATAATCTCCAACTTGGACGAGATCCACTTCTAAGACTCCAATTCTTGCCTTTTGTGTGTGACCCATTAGGCTCTAGATCACGATGGAAAACATTATGGTACTATTATTCTAATCCAATTAGAATAAGACAAACTAAAATCTCTATTTTAATTTATCATCGATTCAGCTAGATCGATCAGTTCATGACGCCGTCCAAGATTGACATTTAGCAATGTGTCAAGGCAATCCATGTGATGGGATGTCATGTGGTATGACAAGACCTTTCTATGTATGATTACCGTGGAAATATAATCCCTTCATCAATATAACCCAATTGGTAAAGAGATATGGATAATCCCATTTCAACCAATTATGTTATTCACACAGACTTGATGTGACAAACTTATGTTCATGATTGAAACTCTTTTCAACTCACAATCACACCTTGCCCAAGGAATTTTCATCAACTCAAGTAGTGAAAAGCAGATTATAGTCTCCTAATATCCAGGAGTGATGAATCCTCATCTTGAATATTGATAACCTTTATGCAACTTTCGTTATACCTGTATGGCATTTTCTTGATAACTCATGGCTAGAGCCTCATCTAATGTCCGTCTAAGCATAACAATCATCACATAAGATTCTATGATATCCTCAAGTCAAAGGACCAATTCCACAATTGTCCATTAGAGTTCAACCACTAACACTAGGATAATATCCACGTGGTATCTCTAGGCAGGTCATCCAATGCTTGTTCTACTAACAAAGTATCCATATGTTCATTTGAATGTCCTCACATTCTAACTTATAAGATCAGTTACTTTCTAAGAAAGAAATGTGACACGTGCTAGCCTATCCACAACAACAGTATCTGTATCCTGTAATTACCTCGACTAGGGATAGTTTAAGGATAAGTGACAACATGCATCTCATAATTACAACCTATTGTGATTAGCAATTTATTCTGGTCTTATTCTACAGACTCTATTATTTTGATGATAAGATAATAATACTTATGAAAATAATAGATCCGTCATTAAAATACATCCATTAATAAGTGTTTATACTCAAAATGTCTTAAATAGTATAACACTAAAATCCAAACAAACTAGATCTAGTCATTCATGCATCTAATACCCATGGACATAGCATGACTATCATACTTGTCATGTAACAATGGCTTTGTCAATGGATCTGCAACATTATCGCCTGTAGAGACTCGTTCTATCTTTATGTCATTCCTTTGTATAATTTTCCTAATCAGATGATATCGCCTTAATACATGCTTGGACAGTTGATGAGACCTGGTTTCTTTTGCTTGCGCGATGGCTCCATTGGTGCTCTTCCGATCTCAAAGTTATTGGGTCAACAATGCTAGGAACAACTCCAAGTTCATTGATGAGCTTCTTGATCCGAACTGCTCCCTTTGCTGCTTCTGAAGTAGTTATGTATTTGGCTTACATTGTTAAATCAGCGGTCGTTGCTTGCTTGGATCTTTTCCAACTCACAGCACTGCCATTAAGAGTAAACACATAACCGGATTGAGATTTACAGCCATCTTTATCAGACTGAAACCCAGATCAGTATATCCCTGAACTCTTAGTTCATTGTAATTTCCTCCATATATTTAGAACACATTCTTAGTTCTTCTCAAGTATTTAAGAATGTTCTTAATAGCTATCTAATGTTTCTCTCCAAGAGTTCACTTGGAACTTATTTGTGAGACTCAAAGTATCTAGAAACATCTGGTCTTGTACATAGCATCGTATAAATGATAGATCCTATTGTAAAAGCATGAGAAACCCTATCCATGCGATCCTTTTCAACTTGTGTCTTTGGACACATATCCTTTGATAGATTAATCCCATGACCTATGGCACAGAGTCCTCTCTTGGACTCTTCCATTTTAAATCTTCTCAAGATTTTGTTTATTTACATAGATTGGGTTAGGCTAAGCAATTGTTTAGATCTATCTCTATAGATCTTAATCCCAAGAACTTATGCTGCCTCTCCCAAATCTTTCATGGAGAAGTTAGTTGACACCTAGGATTTTACTGATTTTAGTGTAAAAATGTCGTTTCCTAGCAGTAGTATTCCATCTACATATGAAATTAGAAACATGACTCTACTTCCACTGCTTTTTTTGTACACACATGGCTCATCTTCATTTTTGATAAAATCAAACTTTTTGTTTGTCTCATCGAAACGAAGATTCTAGCTCCTAGAGGCTTGTTTTAGTCCATATATGGACCTTTGCAGCTTACATACTTTATTTGGCTTATTGGATTCAAAACCTTCAAGTTGTGTCATATACACATCCTTATTAAGATTCCTATTAAAGAATGCAGTTTTGACATCCATCTGACGAATCTCATAGTCATTATGTGTTGCTATTGCAAGCAAAATCCAAATTGATTTAGACATGGCTACTGGGGAAAAAGTTTCATCAAAGACAACTCTTTGTCTTTGATTATAACCTTTCGACACCAATATAGCCTTATAAGTCTGAACTTTCCATCCATGTCGATGTTTTTCTTGTAAATCCATTAACAACCTATAGGTTTCGCCCCTTTAGGTAGATCAACTAAAGTCCAAGCCTTGTTTTCATACATAGAGTTCATTTCGGATTCCATGGCTTCTTGCCATGTCTTTGAGTCAACACTTGACTTTGTTCCTATGTAGGTAGTAGGTTCATCTTCCTCAATTAACACTGTATCATTGGTAATTATAAGATCATATCTTTGAGGAGGACATATAACTCAACTCGATTTACGCATTGAAGCTGGCGTGTCCTTAGAAACTAGTGTTTCATTATTGTCAGTTTCTGCATCATCTAATGAAAGCTTAACTCTTGGCTCATCTAATCGGTTAACTTCTTCTGCAGTATTTTGAACCTCTTCAAGATCTATTTTACTCACACCATTCTCTCTTAGAATAAACTCTTTTTCTAAGAATCCAGTGTGTCTTGACACAATGACTTTGATGGTGCTAGGATTATAAAAGTAGTATCCAACAGTTTCCATTGGATATCCTACAAAGAAACATTTACCAGATTTAGCATCAAGCTTATCTGATTCAGTACGCTTCACATAAGCATCACAACCCCAAATTTTCATATATGATAGATTTGGTCTTTTACCAGTCCATATCTCGTATGGAGTTTTATTAACTGATTTAGATGGGACATGATTCAGTGTATAACAAGTAGTATTGATTGCATATCCCCAAAACATTTTTGGGAGAGCTACATGGCTCATCATGGATCGTACCATATCTAATAGCGTGTTATTTCTCCTTTCAAATTCACCATTGTGCTATGGTGTATATGGTGAAGTCCATTGCGAGAGAATGCTATTCTCTTTCAGATAATATAAAAACTCTCCTTTCAAGTATTCTCCATCTCGATCAGATCTTAGTGTTAGAATACTTTTCCCATTTGCTTTTCTACCTCTTGCTTGAATTCCTTGAACTGTTCAAGAGCTTCGTGATTAAACTTCATCATGTATACAAAACCATATCTCGAATGGTCTTCAGTGAATGTAATGAAGCAGGAAAAGCCTCCTCTAGCATTAATAGACATTGGCCCACATACATCTGTATGTACAAGTGCCAATAAGTCTGCAGCTCTTTCTCCTCTTCCAGTAAGGGTGATTTGGTCATCTTGCCTAAGAGACATGATTCGCACCTATCAAATGATTCATAATCATTTAAGTCAAAGTATCCATCCTTATGTAACTTGGTGATACGTTTTTCATTTATATATGATCAAGTCTGCAATGCCAAAGTTATAAGTTATTAACACGATTATCAATTTTAAACCTTTTGCATTATGTACTCATTATAGGATGCTCCAAATCTAGAATGTAAATGCTACTAAATAAATTCCCACAACCATAAAACACATTATTAAGATATCAAAAGCAAAGTTTATGTTTAATATCAATGAAAAAACATCTATGTCCAAACATGAAATGGAAATAATGTTTTTGGTAATAACAGGAACATTATAGCAGTCTTTTAATTCTAAAACGATGCCCGAGGCGATAAATAATATGTTTCTACAGCTAAGGCAGCAACTTTTGCTCCATTCCCAACACGCAGGTCCACATTACCCCTTCACAATAGTATACTATTCTTTAGCCTCTGCATATTTGTACAAATATGAGATCCACATATGGTATTTAAACCCAAGAAGTTGAAGAAGTGGTCATATTAACCTCGATAAAATAATTACCTAAAGTAGAAGTCTCACTAGACTTATTCCCCTTCAAGGTAGCGAGGTGAGCCTTACAATTCCTCCTCCAATGCCCCTTTGCCTCCACAAGGGTAGCATGTAGTATCGGCCTGAGATTTGTTCTCATCATGTTTAACTATTTTCCCAGCGCCTTTATCCTTTTTGGAACCTTTCTTAAAGGCCTTTTTAGACCTCCTCTTAGTGCCCTTTGAGGAGTCTATAGCCAGGACTTGCCCTTGTACTTTGTTTACATTGGACTCAACACTCTTCAACATGTTTAACAGCTCGGGATGGTACATTCAATCTTGTTCATATTGAAATTCATAATGAACTGTGAATAACTATCACGGAGCGACTGAAAAACCAAGTCAATACTTAGTTCATGGTCCATAGCAACATCTAATTGGCCTAATTTTTCAATGTAGCTAATCATCTTCAATACATGAACACTAACTGAAGAACCATCTGCCATTGCAGCCCTGAATAGCTTTTCGGATGTTTCATACCTTTTAGTGTGAGACTGCTATCATACAACTCTTTGAGATGAAATATTATGGTATAAGCATCCATACCCTCGTGTTGCTTTTGCAACTCAGGAGACATAGCTGCAAGCATCGCACATGTTGCATATAATCATCATCTATAGGACAATTGTATGCCTTCACCTGTTCCAAAGTAGCTTCTTCATTAGAGATCGCCTGTATCGGTTGTTCAAGAACATATACAATTTTTTCATGCCTGAGCACTATTCTCAGATTGCGGTGCCAGTCCAGAAAATTATGTTCGGTAAGCTTGTTGGCATCAAGTATGCCTCTCAAGTTACTGTGATTACTCATTATTCAATAAACTGAAATGACAAAATATAGAATAACTAATAAATGCAATAAATTAACTTAACATGAACTTTTATTAAATTAATTAATTATACTTCTACTGAATTAATGATCCTCTTAACATTAATTAATGAAACATTTTCATTTTTCAATGGGCTAGGACCCCCTCTATTTTACTAAAACATTGAGTTACTCAATAAGCCCTAATAAAACATTTAGATAGATACTTTATCAATCACATCTTCATGTGACTCCTAGATCATCAAGTAGATAGCTAATTATTACATACATCTTATGTATTTACTTGACACGCCTCTAAAATCTTATTTCCTTAAGTCACTCAACATGAAATAAAACTTCCGTTAAATTCGACCCACTGTTCAAAAACATCATATGTTTCATAGTGATAAACATATTCACGATGGAGCAGCTTTGAATTACTTAACAAGCTAACATCGATAATGAACTCTGGTTTTCAATATAATAGTAGAAGGCATGTATTAACAATTAATATAAATTTAATATTTTATAGGGGATCGGTCTCATCAACATCACAATTATGTACTAAAATAACATCACACATGCAATCATCAATACAAAATAAATATATATGGATGATTATAGATTGTATCTGTATAGTCTTCTCGAGCCATGAAAAAGACCAGTTGATCAATTCCTAAGGGACATTGCATTTAATCATCGAATACTAAATGCAACGGTCTCCATTTTCTGCTCCAACCTATATCATACACTAGTTGTCTTCTTCTGGTCTATCTCCAACCTGTATCATATACTATGTGGCACAATCATCGAAATATAGACACAAAAACCCAAAATAAAATTTAAAACAATTGGCTCGCATGCCCAAAATCATATAATAGGCACGTAGGCCCAATTGAATTAAATAATCGGCTCGAAGGCCCCAACAAGAATAACAAAAAATAATTAACCATACATTAACCAATCACATGGGTCGAGTCCATAATCATTCACAAACATTCATCAATATCAAATATTAGTGAACACATCAATTTTTAGATTTGTGGTAGTTAACAATAGGTGTCTAAACACTTTAGACAAATAAAAAGAACCAATTAAGAAATTAATTAATTGATCAAATTAATTAATCAATTTCATATTAATAAAATATCATTATTAATTCAATTAATCAATCAATTTTATTAACTAAATGGGACAAACAAAATAACTCTTTATTTTATTATTAGTATCAGAATCATACTTTGATATAAGTTTTGGAAAATCTTTAGGGTTTAAAACTATATTTAAAATAATTCAAAATTTAACCTTTTATCCAAATAATTAACTTTTGGCAAAAATAAATTTTGTAAAGTTTAAATTTTGACCTAATTGACAACTACAAAAAATTTTACAAAACTTTTAAGTTAAATTTCAAAACTCAAAGACTAATTTGTCAAATTTCTAAAAGATGAGACTGATTTTGAAATTTCAAAAACTACAGGGACCAATCTCTAAGTATCCAAAACTCAAGGGACTGTCCATGTAATTTTTGAAATTGCATGGGCTTTCCTTCAATATTCTGAAACAAGGGGGCTTGCTGTGCAATTTCAAAAATTGCACAGTAGCCCCCCGTCCCCAGTTGAAATATGCAGCGGCTAGCGTTCCAAACCCTAGCCGCCGCCGCCACCAACGGGCAAGGCAGACAGTGCGGCTCCTCGCGCCGCTGCTGGAGGCGTCTGCTCCAGAAATAGCGCCTGATGCTGCTGCGAACATCAACAAGCTGCTGCTGTACAAATCTGGTCTAACTATTGGGCCTTGTATATTAATTCTAACACAATATTCTCTTGAGTAATTCTAAATTTGAAGATATGTCATTGGTACTAAAGCTTTAGACAAAATTACCAAGAAGTGGATTACTTCAGAAATTTTGATAAGCTTCTTTTTTTGAAAACTCGATCGAGTTTGTGGGGGCTACTGTTAAAACTTCTGCTAAAGTAGAAGCATAAACAATCTATTTGTGTCACTGATTGTTTATAATAACTAACTACATTTATGTAAGGTATATGTTATCCCGAACTATGGTAAGTCTTGGCAATACGTCGAAGATTCTCAAATGGAGGAACAAATATCATTGATTTTGTTAAGTCGAAAGATTACCTAGTGGATCCATTTACAAAGGATTATTAGAGAGAGATTAGATTGTGCATCGAAAGAAACAGGCTTAAAGCCTAAACTCTAAAATGAGTCAACACGATGGAAACCTAATTTGGCGACTAGAGATCCCAAAGACTAGGTTCTATAGGACAACTCAATTTGGATCTAAAGACGCTTATTATAGAGGCATCCAGTGTACTCGACGAGAAGCGCTTTGGAGATTTGTAACGGGCTTAAAGCCTAAACTCTAAAATGAATCAACTCGATGGAAACCTAATTTGGCGAGTAGAGATCCCACAGACTAGGTTCTATAGGACAACTCAATTTGGATCTAGAGACACTTATTATAGAGGCATCCATTGTACTCGACGAGAAGCGCTTTGGAGATTTGTACTCCTTCCCATTTCTATAATGCGAAAGTGCTACCTACAAAGATATCAAAAGGATAAGTTTTGCTTTTAATGATGATTATATCTTGTAATTTTTGTAAGTGGGGTATTGTAGGTTACTCTTTATGTATCACATGTGTAAGTGTGAATGTGGCTGGTAATTGTTGCAATGGTAACATTGTTTTCCCGTTTAAAAAATATATATAACTTTGTTAACATTACTTTTTGTGATTTTTCCCCTTTTTTTAAAATGAAGTGTTGGCAGCGGCCAAACTTTGGCGGTTAGCGGTGGCGGCGGTGGTAGCGGAGGTAGTAGTGGAAACGTGGTGAAAGTGTTACTACTTATTATTCAATAATAATAATAATAAGAATTGAATTTAACAAAATTTTGTTTAGAGGCAGTTTTATAATAAAAAAATGATATTTTTACAATTAGTTTCATAAAACAAGATATTCTTAAAAACCCTATAAATAAAAGTCGTTTTTATCAAAAGAATCCTTAAAATTTTAGAGTTTAGTTTCTAATTGGCCCACAATAGTTTTGATCATAGAATTTTAGTTTCAATTGGCTTATATATGTTATATAATTCATTCAAATTTGTAAAATTTATCCGTCATAAAACAAGGTTTGATTAAAAATGAGCCATGTGGACAACTGAATTTGCTTAACAAAATTTGGACCTAAATAGTTATTATTTATTTATTTATTTATTTTTGAAGGGAAGGACCAGAATAGTTTAAGTGCAAAGACATGGGTTAAATTGATAATAAATTGAATTCAACACTTTGGTTTTAAATTATTAAAAAATTAAATTTATTAATAATTCATACAATATCAATCTAGGCTAGAAGAGTTTGACGATAAAATAATTGCTAAAATAGAGAGTTGTAGCGACACAACTTTTATTAATAAAATTTATTTTTAAAAATTCTAGTCGCTACAGTTCTTCTTGGCTATTCTCCTACCATATGAGGGCATGCAAACTTCTTGATATTGAATCTAGTGAGATGTTTGCTCCTAGAAGTGTTGTTTTTCATGAACACATATTTCCTTTTGTTAACACCTGTAATCAAATGCATCCTTTGTTAATAAAGACATTTTTCTTTTTTCATTTCATTTCGTATATAAATAAATTCTGTAACGGATTTCTTTAATTCAGTGAATTCAATATGAGCTAATAGCTAAGTTCTCTCTCTCTCTCTCTCTCTCTCTCTCTCTCTCTCTCTCTCTCTCACTCACTATTTTCTCTTTGTAGTAGTACTAACACTCTACAAAAGGTAATAACATAAATTAAGGAACCTACTATTTTGAGCATCCAAACAAGAAAATTATAAGTCTCAACGTATACAAGTTTTACAAGATGAAAGTGCCAAATGCAATTTTTAGACAAGTCAGGAGGTGCTCTACAATATTCATGAATGAATATATAAATAAAATTAAAGATTAGATAAAAGAAATAAAAAAGCTTTGAAATGTGGAATGAATGCTTCAGACGAAAATGACGGCCCGGCTTGGAATGATCTAAGTATCACATCTACTCAAGTACTCAAAGAGTACTCAAACACGGTACTCTATGTCAATGAGGAACCTACAAATGAATTCTTGGACCCCGTTTTTAGGACCTTTGATGCTATAGGTTGTTGATTAGTTTGGAATACCCTAATAGGGTACTCTTGGAGTACCGGGATATTTTCTCGTCTGTCTGACTGACAAGGGGGTTCGTCTTGTTGGTAAAGGCACTTTCTTACTGTGTTATTTGATCTGGGTTTGAGTCACGATTCCCAAATTGGAGTACATGGTAAATATTAAAACTTGTGCCCTAGTTAAATCGTGGCAATGGAGGCCTAAAAGTGACAAAAATTGGATCAAATCGGAAACTCAAGACTTGAATCATGTGAAGAAGTGCTCAAATCGAAGTTTTAAAGGACTGAGAGGACACAACTTGAGAAAGCTTGGGCCACAAAATTATGATTCAAATGATTTACACGAGAGTAAAATATACCATCAAAAGCTTATCAAGTAAGGAGTTCAACTCAACTTTCGGATCTAAATTTCGAGTTTCCTATCAAAAGTTATGCGCGTCTAAAGACGAGCTACTTGAATAAAATTGCACACCCGGGTTGAGCAGATTATGGTCTGCAGGTTTGTCCGGCCAAGCTCGCTGGAAATTTTCTAATATCGTTTTTTTTTTTCTTTTTAAAGGTTTTGATCAAGTCCTAAATTAGTTTATTGTTTCGTAATAGGTCTGGAATTACTTTAGCATCTATTTAAGATGTTCCATGCAATTTCTTTGGTTCTAACTTCAACTTGGTTGGAAGATATTAAGAACCTTAGTTATTTCCTTGGGAATTTTGTGGAGAACTCAATTCTCGTTTTTTCTAGTGATTGTGCAAGAGAATTACTTCTTTGTCAAAGAATTTGTCCTAATACTTTAATTTGGACACGCAAAAGAGATGCTTCCAGCCATCCGTTATGAGAGAGACTTTAATTTGCACTTAGAAGAAATGAAATAACGAAATAGATAATTGTTTACTCTGGAATTTCAAGGACGAAATTCTTTTGAGAGGGGGAGATTCTAGTATAAAAATTGAAATAATAATAGTAAGATGGAAAGTTTGTGTCGGAGGAAAGCATTGAGTGTTAAAGAGTAAATAGAAAAAATAGAAGAAAAGAAAATTAAAAAATGATGTGCAATGGCAGCTCCATGAGATGCCACCAAATCCCCATATGGGAGAAGAATAATGATAAAGTTTCACATTAATTCACCAATTAGCTTAACCAGTTGTACATTAACAAGAATGGTAAAATTGTCAATTAATGCATTTAAATAATTTGATTTTTTTAGGATAAAATTGTAAACTGGTGAACTAGCTAACTGGTAAACCAACTAGAAAATATAGCATTACTCATGGGAGAAATATGTGGAAACACGGGAATTTAAAAAAAAATGAATAAGAAAAGTGGAGAAGAAAAGCAGGATACTGGGATGCTACATGTAGAAAATTCTATTATGCTTCTTTTTTATATACACACTAAATTTTCATCCGTCCATTGCACGGCCAATATCAAAAGAAATTATGTGTAATGATTAATATGTAAGATTAAATAATGTATAATTATAGACATTTGTCAACCGCAATATTTTGATATCTTGTCTCGAACTAATACTTATTAATTATAAACTTATTTATCAGAAATTATTTTATTTATTTATTGAGTGATATATTAATATTCTGAAATAAATATATTAAATCTGCATGATGAATAAAAGATTATTAAATAATTAGATCGGAAGAGCGTCGTGTACTTGACCTACATCAGTCTAATTATTTAAAGAAAATTTTTAAAATAAGTGGTTATAATAAGATGATGAATACATCTATCTAAAATAAACTATTTCTATTTGACAAATGATAAGATTATTAATAATAATCTGCAACCTTTATCTGACAAAAATCTCATATATTTTTCCTATCTAAAAATCGATCAGCAATTTTAAATGAAGCCAGATTATCACAAAACCATATTCTTGTCTTGAAGATATGATAATATAAGAGAAAATTGAAATTAAAACAACAAAATCTAATCAAATCAATTTAAATAGCAATAACAAAAATATAGATGATCGCAAGAATTACCACAAAGAATCTAAAAAGTCTAAAATATCCTTCTAAAATACAGTTTTGGCGGGAAAGTTACAGTATAACTGTATCTCAGACTACTTTGCTTTTGTGTGTTTGTGTGTGTGTAGATGTGGCAAGGTTCTCTCTGTTCGTACATCATATTACTTTCTAAATCCATAGCTATGGAATGTACATTTGAGTGTCTAAAAATAATTTTCTACACAAATTTTATACAAGTAGTATGGTTAATCTGCAAAATGGTAAATAATAGTGAACAATGTGAAGTAGGATACATGATTTTGTAAAAAATTAAATGCAAAAAAAAAAATTGAGGGAAAAAGATAGGAAAGTGAGAAACAAGAAAAGAAAAGAAAAGAAAAATTGATACCGTCATTGTAATAACTTTCCTATCTCAATCTTTTCCTGTGCTTGAGGCAATCCATGGATTACATTAAAAGCGATGCTCTACATTTTGCCAAATAGAATTAAAGGATGGATTCCCACTATCATTATTATTATTATTATTATTATTATTATTATTACTACTACTACTACTACTACTCCCTCCCTCCGTCCCCTGAAAATGGTTTCAGTTTTCTTTTTTATTTGTCTCAAATTATAGCTTACTTTTATTACTTAGTCTTAAAATTTTCTTATGTGTTCATATTTAATGCGCATTGACATCAACAAATAAAAAGTAATAAAGTTGAACAATAAAATGAAGAGGCATATTAGGAAAAATATTCATAAATTCCACGTTTTCAAGAATATTGATTGGACTTTCTTAATCTATGTGAAAATTAATACGGGACCATTTTCATAGAATGTAGAGAGTTTTATTATTATTATTATTATTATTATTATTATTATTATTATTATTATTATTATTATTATTAGCCGCTACTAATATTAACTATTAATTATTTGATCTGTACGTATTATATATTATTATGTACACAGAGATTATTATTTTGGTTGCTTGACAAACAAAAAAGACGAATACAGTGATATTGGCGCGTGCTTCGAATTCTTTGCCAATTAAATTGTGTCTTTTCTTTTCTTTTCATTTTTTTTTTTTTTGAAGGAAAGCGTAAATAATGTATTTTTGCTACACAAAAACCTTTAGGTGACCAGAGAGATAGAGGAGCGGTGGAAAGCGAAAGAAACTATAGTAGGAAACACAAAAACAGGAAAGTGGAGAAGAAAAGATAGAATATTTAAAAATCAACAAGGTGAAGTTGGTTGATTTGGAAAAAAAAAAAAATAGAAAAACAGAAGAAAGAAAAAGACAAATAAGTGAGAAAAAGGAAACTAAAAAGAGAAAAAAAAAAAAAAGCTGACACACAACCACTTTTGTACGTTAGTATCTTTCCTCTATGCAAAGCAATCCTCGGATTGCATTACTTTGAGATACTATACGTGCAATTTCTGAAAACACGTAAAGGATAAATTCCTACTTTATGAGAACGTAATTTGCACTCCACTTATTTAAAGCTATAAATATCATATCTGTCTCATATCTCAGTTTCACCTATCAAATTTCTGCTGAATCCTCTGAGGTGTTCTGTATTTCAGTTCCAACTTTCAAATTTCTTCTAAAAACTTTCTTCAACAAATATGTACTTGACAATCAATAGGAACACAGGTATGTGTCTATTATGGTACTGAATAAGAAACAGAAGTTTGCTTTATGTCTACAGTATTTCTTTCCTTTTATAAATAGTCTCTTGTCCTTTTTGTTCGTGTGGTTTAAAATAATAGAGAATTTGATGCCACATTTCATTGATTTATTAATTGATCATTATTTGACTGATTTAGGAGGTTTCATTGAAAGAGATCTTGTAAAAAGAAATCATCATTGGGGACAAGATGTGATAATTGATACTCTCTCTGTCTCGCAAAGATATTCTTTTTTCTTTTCTCATATAAATTAAGAAAACTTAATGTTAGATGTACTAATATTTCATCGGCATAACTTCTCATAATCTTGATTGCTTTAGACAAGCCCTATCAAGTTGGTCAATGTATTAGAGATAATTTATTTTTAAACTATAGTGGACTATATACATTGAGATACTTTTTTGTTGTTAAATATTCATATCTTTTAATTTAATTGTATTTTTCTTTATCTCTCTTAGATATTTCTTCAAGTGCAACGCACGGGTATGACACTAGTTTATTATAGTAGGAAGATTGCAAGTAAAATTTACTTTTTCAAGTACAATAAATACTTCCTCTTAATGGGTGTGAAAAAAGAAAGGTGAATATTTTTGTAGGATGGAGGGAGTACACAAGTTTAAAATTTGTAGAGATACATGGTATTGAATAGAATTAAGGTCTTTTAGTAATTAGTATATACTACCTCCATTGCATAAAAATGTAGTTGAAATATGGATGGTACATAAAAAAGAATTGTAGTTGAAATATTAATTTTCTTATATACTCATATTTAATATACATTATTATCAACAAAATAGAGTTATTAAATTTTAATCATTAATAAAAGAAATGGTGTAATAAGAAAATGATCTTAAATGTACTTTTCGTATACTATTTTTTTGCAAACAAATTTTCTTATACTATTAAATGAATGTTTATTAATTCATTTACAAATAAAAGAAAAAAAGGCAAATTTCATGAGATGGAGTGTAGGAGTTTCTTATTTTTTATTATTTTTTATACAAGGGAGTTATAGGGAGGGGTACGTATGGTTCGAGTTTGAGACTTCCCATCTGAAAGATGAATATCTAACCATTACGCTACTTATTCGAATTGCATATAAAGTGTAGGAGTTTATACCAAGCGTTTTTCAAAATATACTATTCTGCGTCTAACAAAATTACCATAGTTTTGTTCAGGGGTCTCTATATTGTGTGTGTACGTTGTGTTTCTGTCAAAAAAAATATTAATTAATTAGTTTATTTTAATTAATCTAAAACCATTAGATAGTTGACATAATAATATATAGCAAGGAAAAATTACATCCAAAAATATAATAAACATGTATTTACTTGATACATAGGTGAATTATATTGCCATAACAAAAATTTTTAATTACACCACATTATGTTTTTTACAAATATATATATAGACATTCATAAAATGACGTAAATAACCATTTATTATTTTTTTCTTCAATTATTATGGACACCACATCCTTCTTTCCAAATTTTAACACCGCATCATGACTTTTCTCATCTGCTATTGTTTATCAGTTTGTTTCTCCATTGAAAAACTATAATGGATTATTAGATTTTTAGGTCAATGGATTGAATGGAAAGATGAATTAATATGTTAGAATTGAATTAATATGGACCAAAAATGACGCTGTCCGCCACATCTACAAGACTGCAACGTCAATGTAATTAAAGGCATTCAACCACCTTTCCCCTGCACAAAACATTCTCTTATTCTTTTCTGTATAATATATTGCCACTTCTCCTCAATTTTGCTTGTAATTTGACTTAAGAAAATAAAAGAAGTTTTGTAAACTGAGCTCATACAATTCTTGTGTTGCTGTTCCATTTATATAGAGGTAACAGAATAACAAAACCTCCTAATCTTCGGTACTTCATATAAACAATAAATTCAAACATATAAACAATAAATTCAAACTATACAATAAATCCAAACTAAGCTAGTTTGTTACACAGAATAATAACATACATAGGATAGAATCATATTTTTGAATTTGAAATATTGTTAGCAACGTCAATATAAAAATATAAACTAATATATAAGTGCTTGGGCTACTCTTCTTAAACAGGTTGACCTCGTTGAGAGGAGTAGCCCAAACGCTTATATATTGATTTATATTTTTATATTTAGTCGATGTGAGATTTATCTCTTAACAATTTGCAATAAAAATCTCATCAACAAATGGCCTTGTTAAATCCCATTCCTCAGTTTTTCTTGCAATTTACAATAAAAATCTCATCAACATATAGCGGAATTAATCCAAATCCTTGGGTGATGAATCTGTGATCAGTTTTTGAACTTTTACACCACCGATTAATAACTCACGAAGAGATGTGGTGAATTCTATCTAATATGCAGAGATTTTTTCCTCTTTATGTCTTAATAATTAGATTTAAAGGTTAAGGTAATATTTGTAAATCATTAGTAGTTAATTATAAAATTTACCATTAAATTGTGGTGTCTTTAGAAATGTGGTGCAACGAGCGGAAAGTGTGGTGGTAAAGTAATTCCCCTAATACATATCTACTGTGTGGTTTGAACAAGTATTGCATTGAGTAAATTCTCATGTTCTGGTAGAAGGTCTCAAATTTGAACCTCACCTACCCCTCCCCTCCCCCATAAATCCCCTTGTATTTAAAAAAAAATGAAAAATTCTACTATAATTTACTAATTTTACAATACAATTTTATGTTTTTTCTCGCAAACTCACAAATTTACTTCTCATATATATATTTTTATTGTTGAAAGTAGAACAAATTGTCTTATTTGTGGGTTATAATTAGAAGTGCTTCAGAGCTTTATTTTGAGTTGGATTTTGGCAATGTCTAAATTATGTTTGAACAATTTCCAACAGTTACTTGTTAGTTGCAAAGCGACAAAGAAGAATACTATATTTCTTTAGCTCTAATTAGAAGAAGCTGACAGAACAGATAACGTAGTCCCGGCAGCCGTCAACCTCTAACGATGTTTCATTCGGACACAAGAAGATCAACTAAAATGGAAATCATAAGAGCCCTCAAGGATCCAAATATAAACATGGTCGGGATGTATGGCTCGTCTGGGGTTGGTAAGACAACAATGGCCAGAGAAATAATCACTGACGTCGTGAGAGATGGATTGTTTCATGAGGTGACCATGGCAGTTGCATCCGTTAACGTAATTAACATAACAATCCAGGTTCAATTGGCTGAAATGCTTGGTCTGGAAATTGACGGAAATAAAGAATTACCGATAGCTAGACAACTTCATGGAAGATTAACTAGTACTATTGATAATGAAAAGAAAATTCTCGTGGTATTAGATGATCTATGGAGGGAAATTGATTTGGGAACCCTAGGAATTCCTTCTCCACGTGAGGGGCTAAAAGTTTTATTGACGTCGCCTTATAAAGATGTTTGCAAAAACATGGGAGCTAAGATGAGTACATTTGAAGTTGGGGAATTGCCCAAAAGTGAAGGATTTCTGCTCTTCCAAGAAGTGGCTGGGATTTCTGCTAGTGATCAAGTGAAGAACATAGCAGAAAAGGTTGTAGAGATGTGTGGAGGCTTACCGCTTTATCTCAACCTCATTGGGAGCTCCCTAAAGGACGTGGCACTTGCCGCATGGGATGATGTGCTTGATGTGCATGCAAGCATAGACAGGAGCTACTTCCTTTTGGAACGTGATGAACATCGCACTTTGCTTTCACTGTGTTCTCTTTTTACCCTAGAAGAGCGCATACCAATCGAGACTTTGTTTCGTTATGCATGGGGTGTAAATTTGTTAGATCGGTACAGCTAAGACACTATCAGAGAACAGAAATCAGATATGTTCAATCTTGGATTATTTGAAGAGTCGCCATTTTTTGCTATCAAGAATTGGAAGAATAACGAGGTTGGAATGCATCATGTTATCAGAGATTTTTGCTTGTCAGTTGCAAATGATTATCATCAACAATGTTACCACGAGTTGGCTATCTCGGTGACATTATTTGGTATAGAGGATCTTCCGGCTAGCATGTTATCAAATGAGAAGAATCTCAAGTTGTTACGGATGGTAGACACTAGTATACCATATTCATCAAGTTTGGTCAGCTATTCTAGGCGGTACCAGTTGAAAAATATGTTTGGAAGAACCCTTTATGGCATGAAGGAACTCAAAGCTGTTCATTTCTCTAACATTCGTATTCTATCATCAATTCAATTTCCCGTGTCTCTTCGGATTTTGTGCTTGGACTACTGCTGGATAGAGAGCCAA
>CAVNYN010241436.1:0-40351 GCA_963692815.1 Nyctanthes arbor-tristis | reverse complement strand
CCCCCCCCCCGTTAAGAGTCTCATTCTGTTTAGGTCAGTATTTTTGTGATTAATTAATGTTTTGAATAGTCAATTTTTTGTATTTTTATGGTGGAATGATTTTAATCTTCTTGCATGGTTGTTCTTTTTAATCTTGTAGTGGATGCATCTTAAGTTCTCTGAATGTTTTGCTACTTGGCGTTTATGAGTATCCTAAGCTTGGATTTTTCAACCAGGTTACTTGCCCGTCGGCTTCCCAAAAAAAAAAAAAAAAAAGAAGGAAAATGAATATCTTTCCACTTTATCAATTATAATGGATTGGAGAGTCAAACAAGAGATTGAGCTTCCTTGATTTAACTTATACTTGGTCTTAGGCCAATCAAGAGATACATCATTTTGGCTGAGAAAATGGTATTTTGAGTCATGTATAGTGACTACACAAATATTTTCAATGTAATATGTAACACCCCAAGTCTAGCAATACTAAACTTAGAAATCTTAACCCTCATTTAACTTCAAAAATGCGGAATAATAGATATTTTTCATTCGTTTAAAAATTTCTATAAAAATTTCAGTAGAATATCCCCTATAAACGAGACAGCCCACCTATAGGAGAAACTCAAACAACAACATAAATTCAACAAACAATGACCAACAGCTATCAGATCCTCTGTTAACCCATTCCCAACTCTTTCACAATTAAACATAAAGGAAATTCAAGTTTAAAATGATTAACAAGTAACCTCTCAAAAACACGCAGAGTATGTCAAACTCCACTAAAAGTGGGATAACTCATAAAAGAACAAAATAATTCAATTTAAAGTTTAAAACAAGTCTTTCTATAGCTAGACAAGCTAGAAATAGTATTATCTTGTGACTGAGTCCGCTACCAAGTAAACCTCATGTGCCATCTAACTCTCCTTACCTGTAAGGTAGGGAAAATAGGGGGTGAGCTTACGCCCAGTAAACAAACTCCATGCACACGAGATATTCTCATGATATGCAGTGCAATAACTTTCAAAAAGTACGTATCCCGTTGTACTTAAACATTTAAGAATCGTTCTTTTTCTTGGAAAACTTTCAATTTCCATTCTAAAAACTTCATTTTCCTCATGAGCTCACTTCATGTATCATCTAACCAATCAAAATGCAGTGGGCCATTCTTATTTGGAACCAGATTCAATTCTACTTTAGTACCACCGAAGCGATAACCATTTCATTCAATACCGCCGAAGCAGTAACATTACTTTTAACACCACCGAAGTGGCAACATTCGTTCAATGCCGCCCAAGGTGACAAGGTCGGGTACGCCGGTCCCCCCGCCCCATTTCCCACTCACATTCTTTCATGATATAGAGATACATCCATTCTTTTTCTTTTTCAAAACTATGGGATACATAATTTTATAAATACTTTCAACCTTCATAGCAAAACATTCATCTTTGAAATCATGACTATGCATGTTACGTGATGAAATCACATGACATTACATGACATGACATGACATGAATAGGCATATATCCAACAATGTATGTATCATTCCATAACTTTCACATTTAATAATTAATCATTCATCAACAAGCTAACAATATAGCACATTACCTATACGTCATCCTTCAACATATAATGGACTCAAGGGTAGAGTTTACTTACCTCAAGTCTTTAAGATATTTACTTTTATCGAATGGAAGGCCTTTAATTGCTTTCAAGATCAATGTACCACGAATCCTAGTATAATCATTTAATAAGTGAGACACAAAGTTCTCATATCATTCATTTGACTTTAAACAATTCATGTGATGATTACATCTTAGCTTACTTTCAAGCAACTAAGATTTAGCTCTCATAAGCAAATACTATTGTCATGCCTTAATTAACAATTTCACATACTTTCTTACAATCTCATACTTTAATTGCACATGCCAAATTGTTTTTAAATTTAAGCTATTGTTGAGACAACTACTTTTCATCACCTTCATTCATTGCATAAATGGTTTCATCTAGGCATTTTATCAAACACTTTATTTGCATAAAGAAAATTAACTCATCCTTTTATCTTTCAACATGCATCTAAGTTCCAAACCATAAAGATGATCCCAAAAAAGGTTTATCACACACAAAAGAGCTCATAAAAGTATCACTTGACATGCCAAACTTATTCTCAGGTATAACTGGCAGGTTGTACAAAAAGCACTATAAAAACTTCTGTAGGCCTCCAAATGATATTATTCAAATTTTAAATGAAAGATAACTCATAGAAGGTCGTTTTCCAATTTAAATCACCGAAAAACACACTTTCTACTGTGAGTTATAACCGTTCAAAGTCGGAGGACAGAACCTGAAACAGCATGCCAATTTTATTTAAGCTTTCCTTCAAACATGTAATACTTACATCCAATATATTACCCTTTTACTCATCTAACAACATTCATTTGGACATAAAACACAACATAACATAAACTTTATGCATTTGTACCTAGCTAGTTTCTTAAACTATTTCTCAAAGGATACAAGCTACCTATGAACTAGGTACTAACATTGAAGGGTAAATGAAAAGATTCATTACTTATCTTAGATTGGTAGAGAGAGCTAATTGAAGAATAAGGATGAATCAATTCATTACTTACCTTATTCTTAGGTATAACTTGAGCTCCCAAGTAGCTTCCTCGATAGCATGATTCCTCTAAAGGACTTTAACCAATGCCACTTTCTTATTCCTCAATTCCTTCTCCGTCCTCTCTAGAATTTTTACAAGTGATTCTTCATAAGTTAAATTATTACGGAGATCTAATGAGTCATAACTATGAACAAGTCACCAACTCTATCAAGTATCTCGAAGGGTCCCATATAACGAGGACTCAACTTTCCCTTCTTTCTAAATCTCATAACGCCTTTCATGGGTGCCACTTTCAAGAAAACTTTATCACTAACTACAAATTCCAATGGCTTCCTCCTCTTATCTGCATAGCTCTTTTGCCTACTCTGAGCTACTTTCATCCTTTGCTTGATTTTATCTACCTTCTCAGCTGTCTCCCAAACAATATCAGGACCTAGTACTTTTCTTTCTCTGACCTTATCCCAATGTACTGGTGGTCTACATTTTCTCCCATATAATGCTTCATATGGTGCCATGCCAATTGTAGCATGATAGCTATTATTGTAGGCAAATTCAACCAAAGGAAGCAATTCCTCCCAAGTACCTGGAAAGTCAATAATACATGCTCTTAACATATCTTCTAAAGTCTGGATCGTTCTCTCTGATTGTCCATCTATCTGGGGATGAAAAGTTGTACTAAAGTTCAACTGCGTACCCATGGCCTTGTGCAGACTCTTCCAAAATGAAGAAGTAAATTTTGGGTCACGATCAGATAAAATGGATATGGGAATCCCATGAAGTCTAACAATTTCTGCCACATACAGTGCCGTGTACTTCTCCATTTTATAAGTAGTCTTTACTGGTAAGAAGTGTGCTGACTTGATAAGTCGATCTACAATCACCTAAATGGAATTATACCCATTCCTTGTCTTGGGCAAGCCAAGCACAAAATCCATGCCAACTCATTCCCATTTCCACTCTGGAATCATGAGGGGTTGCAAAAGGCCCGAAGGTCTTTGATGTTCAGCCTTAACTTTTTGACAAGTAAGACAATGCTGAACAAAATCTGCCACATCACGCTTCATGCCGATCCACCAAAAGTGTTTTCGCAAATCTTGATACATATTCGTGCTCCCAGGGTGAATTGAATATGAAGTATTGTGGGCTTCTCTCAAAATTTCTTTCTTCAACTCTCTATTATCGAGGACAACAAGTCTACCATCATATCGAAGGACTCCATCATCTGTGATAACAAAATCAGAACGTTTTCAGATCGGCAAACTCAGTTTGAAACTTCAATATAAGAGAATCTTCAGGCTGCAAAGACTTAATCCTCTCTAGCAGTGTCGGTTTTAAAGTTAGATTGGCAAAGTAGCCTGATTCACCTGGATGAACAATCTCCAATTCTAGCTTTTGAAGGTCCATTAACAATGGCTTCTGGACAACTTGCAAGGTGGCTACTGACCCTTGACTCTTTCTATTAAGTGCATCAGCAACTACATTAGCCTTCCCTGGATGATAATTTGTTACACAATCATAATCCTTTACAAGCTCCAACCATTGACGTTGTCTCATGTTTAGCTCTTTCTGCGTGAAGAAATATTTGAGACTTTTATGGTCAGTGTAGATTTCACACTTCACCCCATACAATTAATGCCTCCAAATCTTCAATGCAAAAACAACTGCAACTAACTCAAGGTCATGAACAGGATAATTCTTCTCATACTCTTTTAGCTGCCTTGAGGCATAGGCAATTACCTTGCCATGCTGCATTAAAACACAACCAAGCCCTTTCATTGAAGCATCACTATAAATGACAAATCCTTCATTACCTTGTGGGATTGTCAAAATAGAAGCAGATGTCAACCGGTTCTTTAACTCTTGAAAACTTCTCTCACAACTTGAGCTCCAATGAAATTTCATATTTTTCCTAGTCAACTGGGTCAAAGGTAAGGCAATTTTGGAAAATCCCTCAACAAACCTCCGATAGTAGCCGGCTAACCCGAGAAAGCTACGAACTTCACCAACATTGACTGGTGTTGCCCAATTTTGAACTACTTCAATCTTACTAGGATCAACTGCAATGCCTTCTTTTGATACAATATACCCCAAGAATGGCACTTGATCCAACCAAAACTCACATTTCTTAAATTTGGCAAAGAGTTTCTTTTCCCTGAGTATCTGAAGTACTATCCTCAAATGACTTTCATGTTCTTCCTTTGACTGTGAGTAGATCAACATGTCATCAATGAAAACAATAATAAATTGATCCAAGTACGCCTTAAATACCCGATTCATCAAATCCATAAAGGCTGCAGGGGCATTGGTCAAGCCAAATGGCATCACAAGAAACTCATAATGTCCATATCTAGTACGAAATGTAGTCTTTGGGATGTCTTCTTCTCTAATCCTCAATTGATGGTAGCCAGACCTCAAATCAATTTTTGAGAAATAAGATCGGAAGAGCATAAAGCTGATCAAACAGGTCCTCAATGCTCGGCAGTAGATATTTATTTCTCACTGTCACCTTGTCCAACTCTCTATAGTCTACACACAGCCTCATAGAGCCATCTTTCCAAACAAAATAGGAGCACCCCATGGTGAAAAGCTAGGTCGTATGAACCCCTTATCCATGAGATCTTGGAGTTGCTCCTTCAGTTCTTTAAGTTCAGCAGGTGCCATGCGATAAGGTGCTTTAGACGCTGGAGCCGTTCCAGGGACCAAGTCAATGACAAACTCGATCTCTCTTTCAGGTGGCAAGCCAGGGAGATCATCCGGAAACACATTTGGGTATTCTTGAACAATCGAAATTTGTTCAATACTCGACTCTACCTTAGGCACCTCAATCACTGAAGCTATATAAGCTATACAACCTTTATTCAACATTTTTCAGACTTTCTTCATTGATATAATTGAAATAGAGGGTTTCACCTTGCTCCCAACAAAACAAAAGATAGGATCATTAGGGGGCTCAAATATTACCTTTTTGTCGTCGCAGTCAATAGAAGCACGATATTTGGATAGCCAGTCCATTCCTAGTTAACATCGATATCTTGGATGTCCAACATAATAAGGTCTCTTGACAATAATTTCCCGTTCACTACTATTGGACAATTTTTCAAAACATGATCCGAATTCATTACTACTCCTGATGGTGTAGACACACTAAATGAGATTGACATAGGTGAAAGTGGGCCATTCAATTTCTCAACAAAAGTAGGACTAACAAAGGAATGAGTAGCCCCAGAGTCGAACAAGGTAGTAGCTAACTTGTTACATACAAGTACATCTCCTACAACATAAAGTTTATTCACATGCAGTTTAATCACATTAAATGATAAAAATCCTCAACTTGAATTATTAGTTACCTGATACAACGGTCGATGCATCATTAGCCTCCTTTATAGACATTGTGTAAACTCGTGCCTTCGTAGTCTTCTTTTCCTCCTTGCAATCCTTAACAAAATGACCTGGCTTTCCACAATTATAGCACACGCCCTTGCCTTGTAAACATTCTCCAAGGTGCTCTTTGCCACATTTAGGACAAGTCTTCTTTTGTTGTTTGTTTTGATTTTGGCTACTCTTTTGGTCACTTCTTCTCTTTCGTCCCCTATTACTCCAACCTTTAGAATTTCCACCTTTGTACTAATGATTAGCTTGCGGAGTTTTGTACTCTTCCTTACTTTTAAGTTGTGCCCTTTCTACCAACAATGACTTGTTGACCACTTCTCGGTAAGTGGAGAGCTCAAAGGGTATCACTGTTTGTTTGATTTGTGGCATAAGTCCTTCCTCAAAGCGTCTTACCCTCCTCGCTTCTGTTGCCACTAAGTCTAGAGCAAATTTAGCCAGGCGAGCAAATTCAGCTTCGTATTCTGCCACTGATTGATTTCCTTGCACCAATTTCATGAATTCTGACTCCTTCTGCTGTGGATGCTTTGTGGAAAATATTTTTCATTGAAAGCTGCAACAAATATCTCCCAAGTAAAAGGATTCATGTCATTTTCATATTGGCGTTGCACCATCAACCACCAATATGATTTTTGAACAATATAGTCTCCCAATAATAGTCTTGTTTAATTAAGTCCAAACCTAGTTTATTTCTCTCCAAGTCCCTCCTAAAATGACATATGCAATAAAATACATAGTAAACAATGTGCATAAATATATACTCAAGAACACAATTGCACATAAATAAGATTCATTTTAAACACGTTGATCATTACAGCTTCTAAGTCCTTCCACTGCAAAATCATAGAGATCGGAAGAGCACACGAACAACAATAAAAATAATCAAAATAATAAAGTTTGACAATATATTAAAATTAAATAAATTCACGTGATGAGGAAAAGTAAGCACAGCGTTACAAAAGATCCTGTCAAACCAAACCCCAATCAAATCTACGTCAGATATATGACACATTGTATGATAATGTTTCTTTAAATATAGACCATCGGATCATAACATGTCAACTATTCTATCGAATCAAATCAAATCGAATCTCATCTATGTCAGATATATAACAGATCATATTCGTATCCCGATATACGTAAAGCTGGAAAAAAATAGCCCTTACTATCAGAACAAATCACATATCTCGATAGTCATCAGTTTTGGTATTTTTAACCCCTACCATCGGATTAGATCTCGATTAATGAAGGTCGTTGGACTATACTTCTTATCACATCTATTGTGTCTACAAATTGGCAGTGTGTGATATATTGTCATACACACTTCTGTAAAATCTGAAAGGGCCCACTATTTCTCTACAATTCGTTAAAGCTTGGTACGGTTTCTTTATATTAGACTACTATTGCTCAATAGTAGCATCAATAATTTCATCCATTCTATCTCTATACTTGATACCAATAAATTTTCAGCATGAGTTCCTATAGACATGGTACTAACTTCTCAGTCAAGGAGGACAAAATATTAGCCGCTGCATATATTGACGTCTCTCAATACCCTATAATTGATATTATTCCGTCTAAGAAACAATGGTGTCACGGGTCTTGATGGTGTACAAGGATCTTTGGGACAGTTTGCCGTGCGAGCCACTATTGTGGAAAGCCTTATAGTCTCAGTGGGCAACCATAAAAGCCACTATCACTAAGTTTCGCAGATCCTTTCATGCAATTGAACTTTGAAACCAAAGTGGTGCATTTGAAGTGGACATTTTAAGGAATTTTAGTTATGTAGTCTTTTACACTTTTTTCTTCTAACATCAGACTAAAATGCACCCTCTTAATGTTTGCAGTTGAAGGATATAAAGAGTCACTATGCCCTTGACGGAAAAAATTTTTGTTTGACCATTTTTGGCCCCTCCTAAAAAGTAACAAGGAGTTTATGTCTGATATAATTGGCCCCTGCCTGCCTTTGAACCAAGTCAGGGGAATTTCTCATCTTCTCAAGACGAGTGCTCTCTTACTCCAAGTTCTCCTGTACCAAATTCAACAAGCCTATCTGGGTTTCATTAAACTTGGATTCTGATAGTCTTGGGAGGATTTCAAAACGACCAATGGGGATGAAAAAGCGAAAGATGGAAGAAGAGCACTCAAAGACCCTTATTGTTGTAGCCAAGTGTAGTTAAAAAATGACAAGTTTCATCGACCGGGTTGAGGTACAGTGACAACAACTCATTGATGCCACACGAGAAAGGAATGTTTTGATTCCAAAGGGAGTAGACCCCCAAGATACTACTGATCGACCCCGGTACAACGATCGACTAAGTTCGTCCATAGTTGATTCAAACACAAAAGCGCATCTTGGAAAAAAAGATGGAGATCGGCTATAGCTCTCAAGATGATATAGTTCATTTGGCCAGTTCTTTGGCAGAACTTCTCCATCTGGGTCAGACCTCCCTGACTACTAGTGGCCGATGTGATAGTTACACATTCATGTATTTCTTTTTACTATTTGTGTTGGCTTGCTTTATTTATATGGTGTGTAGTTTGTGTGTTGTTTATTTTTCGATATTGTTGTGTGCTACAATGTAGGTTGCTTCCATTGTACTAGTTGGCTTTTATATTTTACGTAATATATCTTCTTTATGTTTATGCTCTCGCAAATTAATTTCTTTCATTTTATAAAAAATAATACATTGACAAGAACTGAATTAGGAAACATAGCATAGATTAAATAAATAATAATTGTTTCGAAATAACACTAGATTAAAACGACAAAACCAACACAAAAGACTAAAAAGCAATTGAACTTCAAAACCAAAGTGGTGCATTTGAAGTGGACATTGTGAGGAATCTTATTTGCATAGTCTTCTACACATTTTTCTTTTAATGTCTAATCAAAATGCACTTTATAAGAAGGGCAAAAAAAAAAGTCTCGCTCGCAAGTTTACTACAGTAACCTATAGTAAATTTGTGATGCAAGTTTTACATCACGTCGCTTGATCTGGTGTGTCATTTTTGTTTGCTTCTCATTAGGAAGCAGACTGTTCTTCCTACCAGCCCAATTATCACTTCTTCATATATTTCATTCACTTAATCTACTGTATATAGATCCAGAAGAGATTCGAAAGCTCTGTGAAAGATTGAATCTCGATGAAGAAGAAACCCTAAAATGATCTTAAATACGGAGGCTTTTACGGAAGGAACGAATTACATGCAATTGAGTTTGGTTGGCAAAATTATGGGCTCAAAACCAACAAATAAGGAAGCTTTCAAGCGTGTTATGTGTAATGTGTGGCAATTAACTCGAGACTTCTCTGTTGAAACAAAGGGGCATTACAATATCTTTGTCTTCTTCTTTGGTTCCCTAGTTGACCAACAAAGGGTGCTTATTGGAGGCCCCTGGATGTTTAATAATCAGTTATTGTCACTGAAGATCCCTAGTGGTGCAGGTAACATTATGTCCATGCAGTTTCATCTTGTTTCTTTTTGGGTCCATTTTCACAATGTACCATTAATTTGCTCAGCTGAATTGGCTATGCATTCTGTTGGTGGTTTACTTGGGACAGTGGAAGAAGTTGATGTGTCTGGAATAGTTCCAAGAGTGAGAGTTGAAATTGACATTAGCCAGCCTCTTAAGAGATGTGTATCGGTGTATATTGATTTGTTAAAGGAGAAGTTCTTGTTTCAGTGCAATATGAAGGTTCCTTGATTTTTTGCTTTAGATGTGGAGTGATTAGGCATAAGTTTAATGAGTACATTCTTTAGGGAAAGATAGAAAGAGGGAAAGAGAGCTTCAGATTTAGTGAAAAACTACTAGCCCCAGTTGGATGGGAAAGATGCAAAATGGGACCAATTGGCACTAAAGGTATGGGGGAATAATTATTCTAGAGAAGCTGGCAGTAAGAATCGTGAAGTGAGAACATGAACTTCTAGGGAGACTGGGGAACCTCAAAAAGAGTTGAGGGATGCTGGAATTAAGAATGTTATCACTGCTGGTCATAAAGATATATCGGCTGGGAGGGAAGAGGTATTTGAAAGTCTACAGGGAGGTAGGGATAATTCGGGTCCTTGGTCAATCACAAAAGAGTTGGGGGTGGTGGAGGGATTTGAGGCAGTGAGTGGGGGTGAACATGTTCCAGTTAGAGAAAACACTAAAGGCAAAATGAAGATGACAGAGTCAATGGTTAATCAAGTTGGGAATAGGATGAAGACTGGGAGAACCGATGGGGAACTACAACTCAACCTTGGATTTCAGCCTTCACTAAATCTGAATCTGGTTTCTTCCAAATATAATAGTGGTGTCGGATGATCAATTGAGAGTAAAGGGAAGACGAGATTACCACCATCATTGGGGGTGAGAGAACTAATGGCAGTTCAAAGAAGAAAAGTAGAATGGGCGCAATAAAAATTAAAGAGATTAAGACTGATTCCCAATGTCTAACAGCGAGTCCTGCTATGCAGGACCACCGATCACCATGAATTGCCTCTGTTGGAACATACAGGGTGCAGGGAACTCTGTTACGTTCTAGGCTTTGTGAAAGCTTATTCGCATCCATTCTCCAGGTCTTGTTTTCCTTGCCGAAACAAGACTTTTTGGTTTTAAGGCGACTAATTTGAAATGTAAGCTGGGTTTTGATTGTAGCTTTGTTGTAGATAGCATTGGGTGAGGTGGTGGTCTCATTTTGCTTTGGAACAATAATCTAGATGTCGCTATTCAGTCATTTTCTGGAGGGTATATTGATGCATTTTTGATGCAAGAAGATTGGAAACAATGGAGATTCACAGGATTTTATGGGAACCCACGTCAAGAACAAAGACATTTTTCCTGGGATTTACTTCGGAAATTAAGAGAGGTCCCTTCTTTACCTTAGATTTGTGGAGGTGACGTTAACGAAATCATCTCCTCAACTGAAAAGAAATGTGTCGGTGACAGAATCTATAGATTAATGGAAGATTTTCAGACAACTTTGTCAAATTGCTTTCTTGAAGGCATCCAGTTCTCAGGACCTCTCTTTACGTGGAACAACAAAAGGCATGGAACTCATTTAGTGTAAGAAAGGCTAGACAGGTTCGTCTGGGATGCACAAGCAGCTGATCTTTTTCCCAATGCATTGGTGTAACATTTGGAATATTCGGGGTCTGATCATAGGCCCATTATTTTGATGATGAACAGATTGGTTGGTATGATTAATCATAAAAGAAAATGATGCTTCAAATTTGAACCTCTTTGGCTTTCAGTTGATGGCTATACAAATGTGGTACAAAATTCATGGAATCATCAAATGGCAGAAACTGGAAACTCAAGGACTGTTGCAGACATCAAAAGAACTCTCTCAAAATGTGCTATTGACTTGAGTTTATGGAGTAGTAGAGTTTTGGGGGATTGGAAACAAGAACTAGCTGAGCTTCAGAAGCTATTACAAGATTGTTATCAATCTGATGATTTTCCTAATTGAATGAGGGAGATACAAGAACTTGAACAGCACATCCATCAACTCTTAGATAGAGAAGAAATGTACTAGAAACAAAGGTCGAGGGCAGATTGGTTGAAGCAAAGGGATAGAAACACTCAGTATTTCCCCGCAAAGGCTTCTAATAGACAGAAGAAAAATACTATCACGAGTGTAACTCTTGATGATGGACAAAGAGTGACTTTGGAACCTGAAATTTGGAAGTATTCCAGAATTATTTTGCTAATATCTTTACCACCTTAAATCCTCAGAGGAGCAATCAGAAGCTGGTGTCTCAGGGATTACTAGCAGATTATCAGACTTTGATAAGCAGATCCTGAATAAAGCGTTCACTAAGAAGGAGATTGAAGAGGCGATCCGAAACATGGGACCTTACAAGGCACCAGGGCCTAATGGTTTCCATGCAATCTTCAATCATTCTCATTGGGATCTGATCGGTGATTCAATGGTAAAAGCATGTTTAGATTGTCTTAATGAAAGAGCTCCACTCTCTGAAATCAATCAGACCAATATTACTTTAATTCCTAATAAGTACAATCCAGAGAAGGTTACTGATTTTAGACCCATTGGTCTTTGTAATGTCTTGCATAAGATTGTTGCTAAAACAGTGGCAAATCCACTAAAATAGGTACTTCCATCTCTCATCTCTGAAAGCCAAAGTGCTTTTGTTGAAGGGCGTCAAATTTTGGATAATGTTCTTGTGGCTTTTGAATGTTTACACTCGATAAGTAGACGTGTTAACGGTCGTAAAGGCTTTCTCGCTTTAAAGCTTGATATGAGCAAAGCCTACGAACGTGTGGACTAGAAATTTATTATCAAAGTCATGAGCATTATGGGTTTCTCTTTGAAATGGCAGGAACTTATTCTCAATTGTTTTTCTACTGCTCGACTGGCCATTCTCATTAATGGTCAAGCTTCTGAATCTTTTTCTCCATCTAGAGGACTTCGTCAAGGGTGTCCCCTTTCGCCTTATTTATTCTTACTCTCGGCTGAAGCTCTTTCAGGATTGCTTACACAGACCAAAAGGGATCGTACATTGGTTGGCTTTCAATGCACATGGCAATCTCCTCACATTTTCCATCTCCTGTTTGCAGATGACTCTCTCTTTTTTTTCCATGCAAATCATTTGGATCCACAAATTATCTTATCTATTTTGTACACTTATGAAATGGGATCTGGGCAGAAGATTAACTTGGAAAAATCAGCTGTAAAGTTGTCTCCAAATGTTTCTACCGATGAGTGTCAACGTATTGGTGAGCTTTTGAGTATTCAAACCATGGATTTTCATGATATTTATCTTGGCTTTTCTATTATTACTAGAAGAAGAAAGAATCGGGTTTTTGCTAGGCTCCAAGACGATTTAATCAAACGTATTCATGGTTGGAAAAGATACCTTTTTCTGTGGGTGGATGGGTGGTACTTATTAAAGCAGTACTACAAGCCATGAGTTTGTTTTGCCTTCCTAATTTGACAATTCAATCTTTACAGAGAGCTATTTGTCGTTTCTAGTGGGGTGGGAATGTGGACAACTGGAAGATTCACTGGCTGAAATGGGAGAGATTGTGTACTGCTAAAGAAGAGGGTGTACTTAGATTTCGTGAGCTCTTGAACTTTAATCAAGCGATGGTGCCAAAGCAAGCTTGGAGAGTGATCAATGAGCCCTCTTCTTTGGTCTCCAAACTCTTAAAAGGCAAGTATTTCTCATCTTGTGATTTCCTTGATGCTCAATGTAAAAGTGGAGACTCTTTTCTATGGCTAAGCCTTTTATGGGGACGAGAACTCATTTTGCGTGGATCTAGATGGAGAGTTGGGAATGGTAGGTCCATCAGAGCTTTTATTGATCCTTGGTTACCTCGACCTTCAACCATTTGCCTATCTCTCCAGCTCCATCTCAGTCTCTCTTTGTTGCTGATTGTTTGATAGCATCTGGAGCATGGAATTTCAATAAGATTAATGCTTTTTTCTTGGAGCCAGATATCAAGATCATTCGATCACTTCCCATGGGAAATTCAGGAATTGTTGATAGATTAATTTGGCACCATGAAAACCATGGCAATTATACTATGCGCAGCGGCTATAGATGCTTGATACAACATTCTCAACACCGTGATGAAGGCTGTAGCCGAGGAGAACCAAAATGATGGACTAAAATGTGGAAATCCTATCTTTCTTCTAAAATCAAACTGTTTCAGTGGAAAATGCATTTTGATGCTCTCTCCTCTTCTGGTAATCTTTCCAGAAGGGGCATTAATTTGTCAAATTCTTGTTTGTTTTGTGGCATGATTGAAATTTCCATTCATGTGTTTTTTGAATGCTCCTTTACATAAAGTTTGGAAATTGATGGATCTTGGGAGGAGTCTGAGGAATTTTCTGCACTGGGATAGTTTGAAGAATATTATTCATTGTATTATGGAGAGGCCCTTGGATTTTGACTTTGAGATTATTGCTGTTGCAGCATGTTTTTTGTGGTATGAAAGAAACCGTGCTGTTCAACGGACACCAAGGGGAAAACCTTCCCTGTTGGTTGAGTTGATTGGAGAATTTAATCAATGACATTAGGCTCTTTCCCAGCAGAATCAGTCTGTTCATCTTAAGAGAGAAGTGAAATCAAAGCCGCCACCGGTCGGTAAATTCAAACTCAATGTTGATTCTGCACTTAAAGATAATTCTGATCACTTTGCCATTGGGGAAGGGGGGTTATTCGAGATGAGAAAGGCATTGTTCATGGAGTATTCACAGAATGTCATGCAGGTTCGATTACGGTAGAACTGGCAGAGGCTTTTACGGTCCTTGAAGGCCTTAGATTTGCTTGCAAACATAATTTTCAAATCTTCATTGTTGAAATTCATGATGTTTGAATTACAACTACATCTATTTAAAAGAGCAAATGAAGCGATGGCGTGGGCAACTCCATTATGTTTGAATTTCACCAAACATAATTTCGCTGAATATTGCCCAAAGTCTTAACATGGTGCTCAGTCATCACCCATATGCACTGTTCTTTGGTGAAATTCATGCAATCTTGGAATCTATCGATCGAGGTTCTAGCAATTTCATCCCACCGGAAGCTAATGGAGTTGCCCACGCCATCGCTTCATTTGCTCTTTTAAATAGATGTAGTTGTAATTGGATTGATTGTATCCCATCTTTTTTGGACCCAGCCATTAGGCTTGATTTCTATTTATGAATGTCATCCATTTCAAAAAAAAAATGCACTCTAGACATGTTTGTAGTTGAAGGATGTGAGAAGTCACTATGCCCTTGATGGAAAACAATTTTTGCTCTTCCGATCTTCTTTGGCGCCTACTAAAAGATAACGAGAAGTTTATGTCTGACATGAATGCCCCCCTATCCGCCTTTGAACCATGTCGGAGGAATTTTCCATCTTCCCAAGGCGACTGTTCCCCTACCCTAGGTTATCTAGTACCAAATTCACTAGGCATGTCTGGGTTTTGATTAAACTTGGATTCTAATAATCCTAAAGGGACTTTAGAATGACCAATGGGGGTGACAAAGGCTAAAACCAAATGAAAGATGGAAGAACATTACTCGAAGGCCTTTACTGCTGTGGCCAAGTGTAGTGAAAAAATGAAAAAATGACAAGTTTCATGGACTGGGTTGGGAAGCGGTGGCAACAACTCATTGTGCCGTGTAAGAAAGAAATGATTTAATGTCTGAGAGAGAAGAGACCAAGATACAACGGATCGACCAGTGCAACGCACGATGAAGTCCGTCCATACTTTATTCAAACACAACAGCGTATCTTACAAAAAAAGATGGCGATCGGGGATAGCTATCAAGGTGCAGTAGTTATCTACTTTTCAAGTTTTATTACGATCATAAAAAGTACTTGCTTGAGCGTGAGTTCAAGAGCACAAAGAACATGTTTTAGGAAAAAGGAAGGGCTTTGGAAGAGTTATTTGCATTAATGCTACCCTATCATTGTAACACCCCGAATTTTAAACACTCAGGATGTTAACAATATTTTCTTTTTTTTTTAAATAAGCAAATTAAAATAATTCTCATAATCTTGGAAATAATACCCCTAAAAAAAACTTATTAATGTCAAAAAATAAGGAATTTAAAATATTCATGAACAACTAAAAATGTTTAATTCATTTCAAAATAAACTCTAAATTTATTTGATGCCCTCTCATCTGATTCTGAACGTGCAAAATGTTGTAGTTTGAAAGGATGAGTATTTCATAGAAATACTCAATAGTCTTGGCGCAAACTAATTAATTATACTACAATTATACATATAAGCATGTATCTGCATGAATATCTCAAATAAGTTCTTTACTCAAAAACAAGCATCGTATGGTAAATGCAAGTTTTCGACTCGTCTCACACTATAATGCAAGTAAATACTACCGCATAGTAATCAAGTATTAGGTGCATATCATAAATATTCTCGTCTCATTTTAAGTATAATGCAAATAAGCTCACATAAATCACATATTCACTTGCATACTGATAGCATAGATCAATTAATTTTGCGCATACTTTTGAAAATAAACTTTTCTAGAAAAATGAGATTGCCTTAAACTTTATGAGCTGGGCAACCTTTGCAAAGATCTTCCTTATGAATCTTCAAGTGTCGTCTAGTCAAAAAGGAAATAAATTATTTTAGTGTTGAGAAAATAATCTTTTATAGAAAAAAATGTAAATACTAAGGACTAAAATGATTTTTTAAAACAGTTTGGGATTGAAATAATGTTTTTCAAAAGGTGGGGGGACTAGGACTGACAATGCCAAAACGCTAAGGACCAATTTAAAATATAACCAGAATCTGGGGACTGAAATTGGGCGACATAATTTGTTTTTGTCTCTTCTTAATTCAATAGAATAATGAACTGGATTATTGGCCACAACTAATTCTTTTCATCTTATTCTATTGTTCTACCATATCCAAAGATGGAAACTTAACAAAATTAGAAGACGTGGAATTCAAATAGTTGATCCCTCACTCATTGATTAGCTATTTTCCACCCAGAAATCTGTCCCAAGCCATTGAGGAAAGAGCATGGCCTCCACTTTCATGTAGAAAATCATCTCAATCATTTGAACCGAAAGCCGCTGTTGAATTCATGACAAAGTTACATTCATTTCTCCAAGGTACACCACAAAACTACGTATTCTTTCCATAATAGGAATCGATCTTCTCATCATAGCCACATTCAAAGTAATTAAAATTTTGGACTAGGATTTTGATAGCATAATATTCACATCCAAAAACCAAATTACCAAAGTAAAAAGAATAACACAAACTGTCTTGAAAATAATTATAGATGTAAGCGCGCATATAGGTAATGTTTCCAATGCTTACCTTGAATAACTCAATTTCCTTCATAAGCCAGAAGAATATACCCATCATCTAAGCAAAGAAACCTCAAAGTATTATGGCAGTGGCAAAAATCTCTTTCAATTTCCATCTATCAAGTGACGGATATGTCTTCGCTTTGTCATTTAAGACTGTTATAATAGTTCGTAAAATATATACATCTTGGTTTTGACCAATAACTGGGCATAATGAGTCCAAACTTAAATGCAACAAGGGAGCTTTTGGATATACACTAGACTTTTGGAATACGTAGAGACTAAATAGCATCATGATATAGTAATTTTTCTTTCAATTTTAGCTATGGCATTTTTTCGTGCAATAATCATCAAATATCCAATGTTTTTCTATCTGATGTCTATCTATTCAAACGATCAATGAATTTGTTTCTTTGAATTCACGGATGTGTTTTTTACATGTCAACTAGTCCTCATGAAAGTCTATCTGCTATGCATGTCTGCAAACATATGTGCAGTGGTTATTTTTATAACATAATAATGGTTAGTTACTACAATATTTTACAGTCACATAATGGATAAGATCAGCTAGTTGTAGGGGAGTTAGGTCTGAATCAATGCGCCAGGCATAGTGCACATATCCATTCATAAAATTCTGTATTAATCAAGTCTAACTGGACATGCTAAAGCTATACATGTAAAACTCGGGAAGGCGTGGGAAGATTAAGAGAGAACTTCTGACTTGGTATTCACTTGTCTTGCACAAATTCACTATGTTCTGCCATTTATCTCATAATTTCTTTATACTGTGATTATCACTTGGAGATGGTGCAAATACTAGAAATATATAGTCCGATCTGATTACTTTAATGGATAATTCAATAGAATTTTCATTTTTCTATCCCCCTTCCAAACCCATGAATTCACTCCTCTTGGAATCTTCTTTTTGCTGCCTAGAATTTTTTCCTATTCAATTTATGGATGGAACAGGATTCCTCTCCCTTATCCAAGTAGAAATAAAGTAAGAAAACTAAATAAATAAATATATATATATATATATAGAAAGAAAAAGAAAAGGTTTTTTGTGCAGAATTGTAATGCATATGTGTATATACATACACACAGCTCTCTGTAAAGGTATATATACTATTTTTCCTTATGTTTATACATGTATACTATTTTTACAATTTATTGGATAAAATTGAGATTGTCTTTTTCCAACTTGTGGAAGAAATTAGCAAGTGGGTTATAGGTCGATGAAATCCTTCCCTTTTTTTCTTTATTAATTTTTAAATCTTATCGGCAACCTTAATTAGCCTTTCTTAACACAAAGTTTTCATATTGATGTTGGGGGGAAAAGATGACCGGTAAGCATTCATTAACCATATCTACTGATGATATTGAAAACATTGCTCAACCATTACAGCGAAGAGCTCATCGATACGTGTTATTAGAAGGTATGATATTTGACTCTATTAAGTATTAGGCATTATTTTTGAACTGATAATATCTTTGCTAACAATTAATAGTTTTCCATTTTAAAAATGTGTCGGGGATTTAAAAGTCAATGATCAAAATATGTGTGTGTGTGTGTGTTAAATATACATGATATACATGATGAAACTTTTGTATTACCATTGGTGGAGCGACGTTTGGGTAAAAAGGGGCAGTTGTCCCCCTAAAGTTTTGAAGTTTTTCCACTTGAATTTTTTTATCTACATGACTATATATATCCCATGCCTAATAATTTGGCAATTCAACTTAATTATGTGAAACCTAAAATGGACGTGTTACATTTGCCCCCAAGTCCAATGAATTTTCCATATATATTGTGCCCAATTTATAAATTGCTTCCTTACTATTGTCGTCGACGACCACAATCCGCTTGACCACCATTGTCTTTTACACCATTTAAGGTGGAAACTTGATAACTTCTTAGATTCTTCATTCGTATAATTGGTCTTCAACATCCCATTAGTGTTTAGAAGGTGAAACAAAAAGCTTAGTGGTTAATGATTGATATATTTTGCTAGTGATAATTTTTTCACTGAATTGTCTAATCTAACATGTCGATCAAACCTTTATTAAATAATAATATAAGTTATTTAATTTTTAATTGAGCTTGTTAATTATTATATTAATAATGCTAATTAATTATTGAATTTTTTATTTGTTTTTAATGTTAATAAAATCTTATAGTTTAATCTGTATTTAATTTTTGCTTTGACAAATATGAGTATTGAAAATATGTTAAGAGCAAAGATGCATTTTCTTCAAAGAAACTTTCATCATGATATTCTATTGTTTCAATTTTGTTGTTGTAAATTTTTTTTTTGCCCCCCCCCCAAAATAAATTTTCCTGGCTCCGCCACTGTGTTTATTACCTAAAGCAACTTACTGCATTCAAAGTGCTTCTAAGAAATTAGACAAAGAAAATACACATTTTTGTTGTGGTAATGAACAATTAAATTATCTGTTTCAGCAAAATGCCCAATGAACTACGAGATTTATATGTTGGAACATCAAATGAATCATTACAATTTCATAATGTTTCACTTACGCATAATAATCATTTTTCGTTTACATTGCTTGGAGTTAAATATGATAGACTTATGTAAAATGGATAAAGGAGTTTATATATTTAAAATTGAAGGTTAGGTATATCATTATATTAGTGATCTTTTGCCATGTGATGATCGACCAATGCATATGCAATTATATTTTTATGATACTGAACATGAACTACCCAATAGACTTGCTACTTCAGATAGACTTAATGCTTCTATACTTCAAAAACTTATTTATATTTTGCGTTTAAATCCTTATGCACAATTTTTTAGGTCATTGGGTTGTAACCATACGATTGAATCGTTGAAAATAAGAGTTGAATGTGATCCTAGTTTAGATCAAAGAGTTTTAACAAGCCAGTTGGTTCTCAGCTCACAGTACTATGGGATGATGATGATTCATCTATAGTAAAACGAGAACGCGATATATGTGTGTCCTCTCATTTTGGCACATGTCATCTTATCAAATATTTTTATGGGTGTTATGATCCATTACAGTATCCATTATTTTTTCTATATGGAGAGCGTGGTTGGCATGAGGGAATACAAAAGTTCACTAAACATCAACCACGTGCTTCTCAACAATCTGAAGCTCATCCTAATTTTGATACTATGAATTCAGCTAAGGAACTTATTGAACGGAAAATATAGGTTGAGTAACTATTTAAGTTAAATGTCATTTGATTTTTATAATTATAATAATATAATAATAATATTATAATTTGAAAAACTTTTTCTTTTTTTAATTGTTCTAATTAATAAACTATATTTCTTTTAGTATTATTATGCATTAATTAATTGTTTTTTCCTTCCATTTACTTTATTTGTACATGTTTCATTTACTTTGTTATCGTTTAGTTAAGTAGTATTTTGTCTATTGCTTTTTAGTGATGGAGAAATAGCATAAAAGGGGACGAGTTTCTTGCCGTGAATGTTATTTCTGCAAACTACAAATTAGAAATCTAGGTAACACAATTTTATCGCATACTGGTAGATTGTTAAAACAATATGTTGTAGATGTAAAAATTGAAAGTTCAAGATTGGATTACTTTAGAAATAATCAACTTCAAATTCATGCTGATGTTTATCAAGTAATCGTTGATAGTATTAGGTTAGGAGAAACTAAAGGCCACAAAGTAGGTAAACAAATAGTCTTACCACAATCATTTACCGGAGGTCCTAGGGATAATACAAAATGATATATGGATACAATGTCTTTAGTCCAATGTTTTGGAAAGCCTGACTTATTTATAACTATTACTTGCTACCCAAGTTGGATTGAAATAAAAAATGAGTTAATGTACAATGATGTAAGTCATAACAGATCAGATTTACTTGCTTGAATTTTTAGAAGTAAATTAGAGGCACTAAAGGATGATTTGTTTAAGAAGTGTATTTTTAGACCAGTTCTTACGTGTATATACATAATTGAGTTTCAAAAACGTGGACTTCCTCATACTCTTTTTTTTATTATTCTGAAGCAAGGTTTTAAAATAACATCCTCATCTTTGGTTGATGAAACTGTCTCATGTGAAATTCCACTTGAAAGCGGAAATAATTACTTACATTCTCGTGTTATTAAACATATGATGCATGGTCCATATGGAGATTTAAATACTAAAAATATATGTATTCAGCACGATCAGAAGTGTAAAAAATAATTACACAGTAATTCTTATCCATTGTATAGATGACGAAATAATGAAGAAAAAGTTAAAGTTCGAGGCCACTTTTTGGATAACAGATGAGGTTTTCCACATAGTCCTTATTTGTTAGGTATGACTGTCGTATTATTGTTGAAGTTTGCTCTACTGTCAAAGCAGTAAAGTATTTGTATAAACATTTGCATAAAGGTAATGATATAGTAAATATCTATGTTAATAGTAATGGTAATAATGATGAACAAGAAAGTGATGAAATAAGTAGGTATCAAAATGCTAGATGGGTGTCACCACCAGAAGCACTCTGGAGAATTTGTGGTTTTTCAATGGCTGAAAACTACCCATCTATCTTTGCAATTACATTTAGGAAATCATCAAATAGCTACATTTCAAGATTTTTCAAGATTTTGATAATTTATCTACTGTTATCGGTAAAGATAATGTCCAGGAAATTATGCTAACAGAATATTTTTGAATGAATAGTTTTTGCAAAAAAGCAAGGACATATTGAATAGAGATTTTGCTACACAATTTGTTTGAGATACTTGAGGTCGTATTTGGTACTCTAGAAAAACGAAAAATGTAATTGGTCGTATTGTTAATGCTAATCCAAATGAAGGTGAAAGATATTATTTACGTGTATTATTGAATCATATAAAAGGTGCTACATCTTTCGATGCGCTTAACACAGTTAATAATACAAAGGTCAAAACATTTTGTGAAGCAGCTTTTTTGCATGGACTTTTGAATGAAGATAGAAGTTGTGATTTATGCTTAGCTGAAGCTATAAATCACTACTAGAAATCAGGGCTTCAGCTATGGAAATATCCGTCACTGAAGGCCAATAATCTGTCGCTAATAACATTCAACAACGACTGTCAGCGGTTGGAACATCGGTCACTAAAAGTCAGCGACGACAAATTCTCACGGCCTTTAACTTCTGTGGGTACCTTCATCAGGCATAAACCCCTCATAAGTTCTGACTCTGAGAAAGTCTGTTGGTTATACCAACAACTATTGTTAGAAATATCAACGGCCGTTTCTTTCCATGAAAGGTATCAATGACCATCCGTAAGTAATTCCAACAAATTTGTTATTTGATGTTCCAACGATTGCTACAATTCCGTAGGAATCACCAACACATTAAATGTCTTTATTTCCTGATTTTTAGTTTTCCCCTATAATTTACACTTCTTGTGTAAATCAAACACTTTAAACTTCAACAACAATTAAAAGTTATGAAATATTATATAACAAGGAATTGGTCGACAGAATACTGCAAGGTTTCATGTTTTCTTCTAGTTCTAGGTAAGATAACTACATTACAAAAGTTAGTTCTTAATGAACGAACCTTGCATAGAAGTTAGTTCGACTAGAAATAACTACATCTAACTTGGCCATCAAAAGTTTATGCTAATTCTTAGCCTAAATATTTATCCCTTTGATCCATTAAACATGGCAAGCATATCTTTCTTCATATCCGCCAATTGCTTACTGCTTTTTTCCTCCACTTCTCTCAACCATGTCTGCATTTTTCTTCCATTTCTTTTTTGCCCTTTAGTCTCTTCTCTTTAATTTTGGCTTTGTCATTTCTTAGTGCTTCAACTTCCCTTTGCAGAGTGTCTATAAGTTCTCCATGGCCGAACTTGGTTAGCTTAGATTGACGTCTTACTCCAACTACTTGTGAGGCAGCCACTGAAGTACCTAGCCCGTATGCCCGTCCTTTATCTGGCCCACCAGTGGCTGCCATCTGTGCATCTATTTCAAAGCCGTTATCCCCCTCGTTGGGACCATATTTTTCCTAAAAAATATAAATTACACAAAGTAATCCACAAGACATGATAATAGGTGGCTGAATTAGTCAGTCTACTGATTTTTTCTCTCAAAAAGAAAAAAGAAATAAAAAGTCAAATGAATTGTTTGTTCTGGTTTTGGAAATTTCATTCAAAACTAGTTTCCAATTTTTATAGTTTATCATCTGCCAAAATTCTTTTCTTATGTTAAGGCAACTATTGCTTAGTATATTGCTTATCTTTCCATAACTAAGCCTATGATTTTGTGGCATTTTTCTCTATTCTTATTTCTTTTTTGCTCATTTGCATTGTTTTAACTTTTTAGATTTGGAAATCATAATTTATTTTTGAAGGAGGGCATTGAGCCTGCCATGTAATGTTCCTGGAGGATCAATTGAACATCTTTCTAGGATATAGTACTCTATTTGCCATTTATTGTGAGATTACTGTTTTCTTAATTCAAAGCATCTTTGTTTAGTGAACTCTTACCGGTTCTTTGTATATAAGTCACATGCTTATTATTAAATATATGTTTCTTCAAGTTCAAAAACACCCCGAATTTACTAAATGCCTAGACTTGCTGTAGCAAAGAAATCTTAACAGCCTGATTACAAGCAAAACACTAGTATACAGAAAAGTATAAAGACCAAACAAACAACTCCAGAACACAAAATCCACCGTGACTTTTATTAAAAAGTTTAGTTCTACTTCTATGAAATAATTATAAGAAAAGAAATAAATTGCAAGTCCAAACTTATTATAACAACCTGGGACTTGTCATCCACATATTCTACCTTCTTTCCTTTATGCTTATGCTCAAAAGTTGCAAAGGGGAAGGAAGGTTTCCATTGAGTTCCTCAATCTGTCAAACAAAAGATTGTAACCAATCCATTCACAGTAAGCATAAAAGTAGACAAGAGTTTGATATTACCATCTTGAGTTTATGCGAAGAAAATGAGATAGAGCCACCTCTATGCTTTCTTATTTCCCCTTATTTAAAATTGTGCGGTTTCCCGTGTAATCTTTGCCTTGTTTGCCCAATCTTCTTTCACTCAAATATCTACACAAGCATTCCAATTGTCATTGCTAAACCAATTAGGTCCATTGTCCCTTAGGCTCTCTGTGTCATCAATGTCGAGTTTCTATTCCTTTCTTGCTTTCTTCCGGGTAATGTAAAAGATGTCTTTAAGACTATTAGCAGAAATTATATCCCAAACTCTATCGACATCTTGCTTTGTAGATGCAAGCCACTTATATCTCTCCTATTTCACAATATAACATGTAAAGAAGCTTGTAAACAACATGTAAGCAAGCATGGAAATTTATGAAATGCAAAAACATAACATACTTTAAACTTCCCAAATAAATTTGTCTTTACTTCGTCAGGGACCATGGTCCACACAAAGTGAGGGCCACCTAAGAATCACTCGATATTCATGCTAATATCACTTGAAGCAGAGTGCAAATCGAAGCTAAAATCAAAAGAAATTTAGCACACATGTATAACATTCTTCCTAAAACAGACAAATTAAAACTGAATCATGTTATGGTGATAGTCAAATCAAGTTGTTTGTCATGGTAAACTGATAATTCCCTGTGCTTTGCTGAACTAGTAGGGACAGCGGTACTATGGTTTGGACCTCTTTTTCCGCTTCTTGAGTCTGTGTTAGCACCAGGGCCGGCCTCCTCCTCACAGTCAGGATGTTTTTCCCAATCAATACTATTACTTAGACCAACATTATGACCATAATCAATAGTATTGTCCAAGGGAACATATTATTCATCTTCTTATCCTGTATTCGTGTCTTAGTCTGCTACACTACTGCTTCGTGTTCCTTTTACCACGAACGCATCCCCCTCTAGTCATCTTGGCAAATGGACCTAGCAAATGGCCCAAAAAAATGAGAACGAAAAGAAAAGGTGTAGTAGATTGACAACGCAATAAGAACATTGAGACGTCATTTAGTTCTTGCAAAGAAAAAGATTACTCTTGGTACAAGCATTAATCTGATCATTGGTACAAACTATTGTTCTAATTCAGATTTTTATTACTCAAACTATTGGTTAACAACCAAACAATTTAATCAAGCATTAGTATCACATTACAGAGTTTATTTCATATCTTTTTCTTTGCAAACTCATCAGATTAAAGAAACATTTGAAAGAGTGGAATAAAGTTGTTCTTGGCAACATTTTTGCAGAACATTAGAAGGTAAAAACTGCAGCATTATATATGGAAAGAGTTTATGAGCTAACTAAACTTCCTGGTAACGGAGGAAAGTGCAGCAAACATAAGCAAAATTAAATCATATTATCTTCAAGTATGAGCGATATTGGAGGCGAAAATCTGCCTTTCAAATGGCTAAAGGAAGGAGGGAGAAAAACAAGTATTTTCATGCTGAAGTACCCAAAAAAAAAAAAAAAAAGAAACAGGAAGTATAAATCAGATCTATCATGGGATTACGGAAGAAGGTGGGACAGAATTAAAAGTTTGTGAAGAGTTTACCCAATCAGCCATTAACTTGTTTGATGCAATGCTTAAGAAAATTGGATAAAGAATCATTGGTTGGCAATTTAAGTTCATATCAACTAGAGGGAAACAAACTTTAATCAAATCTGTTCTCAACTCTGTACCTCTACATCTTATTCAAGTTATGGAACCCCCAAGGTTGTTATTATTACACTTTTAAGAATATATAATGCCTTTTCCCTCCATGTGGGGGTTTGTCTACATTTTATATATAATTTGTAGTCTCTTGTATAGGAGTTTGATTTCGTTTGTATTATTGATTATTGATTTCTGTGCACTGTGTTTTAGTTGGATATATATATCTATATGTACTTATACTGCCATGATGCAGATTGTAATTGTACTTAAAAAAAAGAATATATAATGCCTTTATATTGGGGAGGAGGGGAGGATTCTATATCACAAAAGGAAAATTAAAACTGGAGCCCTTGGGAGAGGATTCTATATGTGCAGTTTTAATGAATATAGTTGTGAATTCTTCGAATATTATTATCCACATTATGATAGTGCTTTAGATATGAAAATGTAAACAGAATTATATATAAGAAAACTACGAGCACCCTGGAATAGCTATTTCCTTGAAACTATAAATAATATAATAACAACAAAAAACATTTAGTGAAGCTCAAACATTAGGTTTTAATACACAAACTGTACTTGATGAAACGGGATATTTGTGTAGTCAGAATAACTTCCTAAGACAAAGTAAAAGGATAAATAGACATTATGTTGTGAAGAAACTACTGAACTAGGAAAATGAGGATGTGATTATGGCCATGTTAAATCAAAGAAGAAAAGGATATGAAAAAGCAAAAGAAATATAAAAAGTATAAAAATTTTAAGAAAAGGTATTTAAAACCTAAAAGAAAAAAATCCTACAAAATGTAAATGTTTGAATTGTGGAGAAGGGCATGAAAGTCCTAAATGTAATAAGAAAAAGTGAAAATTGCATAAATTGAATTTGAAGAAATAAGAAGTGAATTAAATTTGAAGAAAAAAGGCATTGAAAGTTTTGATGATATCATGATTCCGTTTGAATAACCGACGGGTAGTCGTTTGGGAAATTGTCACGACATTTTTCGTGTCCATCAGAACTTCCAACAACATATTCAAGCCGTTGAAAATGTCTGACGGCCATACTCAATCAGTCAGAATCTACAATTACCTTTCAGTATCTGGTATGAGGTTATAACTGATATGTGTTCGTCAGAAAATTCTGGTCGTTGAATCCCTGATTTCTGGTAGTGATGCCTTGTTGATCTTCAATATTCGTATTTTGAACACTAAATGAACCAAAATATTTATGTTCAAATTATAAAAAATATTTGATTGAAGATTACGTTTCAAATGGACTATCTCCTATAATAGCTTAACAAAAAGTACTTGAATATATAAACAATATATTAGAATTAATAGGAAAAAATTATGAATGATTATGACATAGTTCCATAGCATATTTGTTGGGTTTTTGCCCAAAATATGTGTATTTCCGTAGGCCTAGCCCATGTGTATTTCTTCGGCCCATAGAGCCCAGCTATGTGCATACCGCTGGATCTCCAAGATTCATCTCATCCGTTCTTTTGGGGTATAAATAGTATAAGCATTAGGGTTAATCTGAAGGCTTTGTAATCGACACTCTCTCTTCCATTTTTCAGAATTACAGTTTCTCTATGTATAGTTAGTGTTTTCGTTTGTGATTCCCTTTGTAAGCTTAATCCTCAATCTCTGCCTGTGAGATTTTGCGCCTGTGTGGGAGAACGTGTAGCGAGGCTAATCAGTGTATACTTAGTGTATAGGGTGTTTAGTCTCTGTGGAGGTTCAAACTATTGGTTGTAATGATTCGTGAAGTGCTAGTGGAACCAGGGCTTCTTGTTGGCAAAACCTCACAGCTAGATTAGCTGGACTCCAGTTCGGTGAATTATCGGCTCTCTTTTAGGAGAGCAAATCATATCCGATGTTCTTTTTTCTTTTCTATTTCCATTCACTGTTTCTGTGCGCTCGCGATACAAATTAACTTGTTCTCGTTTTTCGTCCATTTTACTAAGGTAAAAACTCGCTGGGAATTTGAACAATATTATTATTGATGAAAGCCGTAGATTAGCTAACATGGCTATAGAAGAAACAAACATTTATGAACATGGTTTAGATATTTAGGTAGCTGATAAGTTGAACGATGAACAATAAGTTGCCTAAAATGTAATTTACGTTATGCTTTTGAGAATAGTCATGGATTGTTTTATTGATGGGCCTAGAGGTACTGGTAAAACCTTTTTATATAAAGCACTACTTACAAAAATTTGGTCATGCAAAATGGTAGCCCTAGCAACTGCATCATTTGGAGTAGCTCTGTCACTTTTACCTGGAGGTCGTAATGCCCATTCGAGATTTAAAATACCTCTCAAAATAACAAGTAACATACTATGTTCTATTAGTAAACAATATGTATTAAGCAATATGTATTGTGCAATCTTTTAGTAATGACAAAATATTTGGGCCGAGGCACCTACGATTCATCGAAATGCTACCAAAGATTTATAATAATTATAGGGTTAATTTCACAAATCGTCCCCAACCTCCGAGTTAAGAATTGGTTTCATCCCCAACCATTTTTTCTCTCTCCCGTGTCTCCAACCTTTAATAAGTGCATGTAGTTCGTCCATTTTGCCACTATTCCATAAAATTTTCAACAAAATGATGATTGTAACCCCTTGAACATTTTAATTTTTTAAAAAAAGGTTTAAAAATAATTAAAAAATAAAAAAAAAAAAGAAAACACCAACCTACCCCACTCCACCCTCTCATTCCCAAGATAGCCCATTGGAAATGCTTCCATTTTCAGTGGCCAGCCATTCTACCGCTGGAATAGTAGCATTCCGATGGCAAAAAGAGGGGGTAAATCCTTCCTCTCCCCATTTGTGGCCGAAAATGGCAACAAATTGGGGGGGATTCACCCCCTTCTTTTTGGCTCTTGAAACGGCAGCTAAAATGCTACCAGAAATGGCAGTACTGCCATTTTTGGCAGTACTTCAGTTGCTTCACCCAACCTTTTTAGCTATCGTCACCAGAAAAATAGGGAGGACGGCTCCCCCCATTTGTGCTGCCATTTATGGCAGCAGTTTAGCTGCCAGAAACAGCAGTATTTGTTGTCATTTTCAGCGGCCAAAAAGACCCTCCCCAAGCTAGCCAAGGCTACCATTCTAGCAACCCAAAAAAAGGGATGAATCCCCCTCTCTCCAATATATTGCCTGAAATGGCTACCATTTCAGGCAGCAATTGGAAGGAGGAGAGGGAGGATTCACCCCCTTCTACCACTGGAATGCTATCATTCTGGTGGCTAAATGGCTGGCTGCCAGAATGCTTTTGTTTCCTGCGGCAAGTCTTGGGAGGGAGAGGGTAGGGTAGGGTAGGTTGGTGTTTCTTTTTTTTTTAATTTTAATTATTTTAAACCTTTTTTTAAAGAAAATTGAAAATTTCATAGGCTATAATCATCATTTTATTGAAAATTTTATGGAATAGTAGCCAAAAGATGAGTTGCGTACATTTATTAAAGGTTAGGACATCGGGGAGAAAAAAAAAAAGGTTGAGGATGAAACTGATTCTTAACTCAAAGGTTAGGGGCAATTTGTTAAATTAAACCTAAGTTATACTAAGAGATTGTAATGACCTACTCTACTTTGACACGATATTGTTCGTTTTGGGCCTAGCCCGCAAGGTTTTGCTGTTAGGCTCTCACCCAAAAGGCCAGATGAAGTGAGTCTCTTAATTTAAGAAATGGTCTCTTTTTCTCTACCCAAGCGGTGTGGGATTGAGTCTGTCACAATCACTCCACCTACAGGGGACCAATGTCCTCGTTGGCCACACTTTTGGTTGGGCCCTGCTCTGATGCCATCTGTAACAACCTGCTTCACTGTGACACGATATTGTTCGCTTTGGGCGCGGCCAGCACAGTTTTGCTCTTCGGCTCTAACCCAAAAGGCCTCATGTCAGATGGAGTGAGTCTCTTAACTTAAGAACATGTCTCCTTTTCTTTACCTAATAAATGTGGAATTGAGGCTGTCACAAAGATATTACTGAAACTGATAAATCGTTTGGTGGAAAAGTTTATAGTTGTTGGTGGTGATTTTAGGCAAATATTGCTTGTTACATAAAATGGTTCAAAAATAGACATCATAAATGCATCTTTGGTGTTTTGTTATTTGTGGCCATTTTTTACAAAATTTTCATTAACTAAACATATGCGTGCTCATTTAGCTATTGAATTCTCTAAGTATTTGTTATCTATTGGTGATGATTTGGTCGAACGTGATTCTGGTGGAATGATTGAATTGAAATGCTAAGTAGTATCATTATTCCTTTCAAAGATGAAACATATTCATTCAAAATTTAATCAATGAAGTGTTTCCAAACATTCTTACTCATCCAGATAATATTTATTCAAAGGTAAATAGAATTATTCTTACACCAAAGAATGAAATTGTTGACTTTATTAATAATTTATAGATCGGAAGAGCTTGAAGGAGAAAATTTTCAAATGATAGCTCTGATGAGGTAATTAATAAAACATAATGAAATGTACACAAATATTTTTTGAATACACTAACACCAAATGGAATACTCCCAATGAACTTATCTTAAAAGTAAATTCTCTTGTAATATTATCATGTAACATTAATCCATCCGAAGGTTTATGTAATGGTACAAGATTAATATGTAGAGAATTTCAACGTAATCTCATACTAGTAGAAAGATGTACCAGACGTGTGCTCTTCCGATCTGGGGAATATCGTGGTTAAGAATACTTTAACCATACATACGTTTTATACTATTAGAAAGTGAAAGAGGATCTGTACCATTTAAGCGCACTCAATTCCATATATGTCCGTGATTTGTGATGACTATTAATAAAGCACAAGGACATGTATTCTCTCATAGACAATTATATGTTGCATTTTCAAGAGCAAGGAGAAGTGCTGATATAAGAGTTTCAATAAGACCAAGCAATTTGAATTCCAAGCATTTTCATGAAAGTTGTACAAAAAATATTTTTTACCTTGAAATATTAAATTTAGTACAGTCAATTACAACTTCATAAATATAATGAATCTATAAATTTTTCCAGTTGTATTGGTAAATAATATTTAGTACAGACAATTTTTTTCCTATTTGTACAGTCAATTTTTCCTATCATCTTAGCTATGGTAAATAATATTTCAGCAATCTTGTATCATTTTGGTAAAATTATATCATTTTGTACTGTTCAAGATCAGTTTGCAGTTAGCAATAGCACTGGTATACCCTCGTAGATTATGGTTACATTTGAGTTTCTACAAAACTCAAATTTTGTCATCTTGGTGGTACGTGAATATAATATTGACAATTTAAACATCGATTTTTGGGGTTTTAATGCATCTAAAAATTTTAACTATCAGTGTTTTCTGCTTGTTTTATTTCTCAAATTAACTTTATTTTTTTAATCTCATTCCCTCTTATTTTTTCTCCTTATTATTATTCACCATTAATTTTAGATTAATGTATTTTTTTTAATGAAATAGCACAAGCTATAGACTTCAGGTATGAGGTATGCTTGTGTATTTGTTTCTATTGATGTAATTTTAATCTCCATCTTTACATTTGTCCTCACCTTTTCATAGTTTCGCAGCACAAATCTTAAGTCCCTTCTTTTTTATCTCACTAGAATTCTCACCAGTGCATCGCACCGGAAAACCAAAAAAAAATCTTAGATTGGTTCAAACTTCAAACTAAAATACTTAGAACTTTAATTAATCAAATTCATATGAACGTAGAAAATTGAAATTGAAAATAAGTAGAAATTACCAAAGAACAACAATTTACTATTGAGAAATACTTGCGAAGAATTTCCACTCATATTCCTTTGTATATAAGCAAAGGAATTTACATGAATATAATACCCAAATATTACAAAGGAAAAATACCTGCAAAATGAATAAAGACTAACAAAATTAAGATATTTGAAATCTGGAAGGGTAAGTTACATAGAAATAGTGTAAAACTTATCACGAAAATGAATTGAATATTTATCAATTCTCCCAATCTTCAACAGCAAAGAGTCATATATAGCATTCCAGCTAAATCCGATTGTACTACCAATGAGAAACATTATTATGAAAGAATGATTAATAGTGATAATGATAAATTGACAAAAATAAAAGTAACCTTTATATTAATAAGAAAATATATACGTATGGTAATAAGTTAATAATGCCTATTGATTATAGGTTCCCTTTGAGTCAATAAAACGTAAAAAAAAAACCCTGAAATAGATTTAAAAAGAAGACTAAAATGTCATAAACTTCCTCAAATACATATTATTTAATTACTTTTTCTTAACAAAGAAAGTAAAATTAAACATGCAATAAGAAGATACCTGAGAAGAATAGCTTGTTGGCAAGACGAAACTGTTATCATGACAATCAACTGGCAAACGTAGCTATTAAAAGAAAAAATACAGAAAAAGATGTTAGAAACATACAAAGAAAATTAGCTGACAGCTTAAATAAACATAAAATAACAGTACAACAACTAACTCACCAATTAAACTAATCCAAATTATTGAAAATTGGAGCCGTTACCGGGACCAGTGCGATTAATCTATGTATTATTGTGTTAGCTAGTTTCTATTTTATAATAATTTTGTTGTTTTCTTTACATTAAATTACCAAAAATTTGGTCACGTGTCGAATGCACCAAAATAATAAATGCCTTACTCTACTTAATTTAAAAGAATTTGTAGAAGTAGAGAGTAAGGCTCAAACCTACAGAGAATGCTAGATATATCAAAGTCTTTCGTGTCAACTAGCAATAAGCGGGGTTTTTTTAAATTCTTGGATGAAAACTAACAAAGTTAAAAGAAAATAATAAAAGCAATTAACATATATTCAGAAGTACAAGTAAGAAGATAGTAATATGAAGATTAATTCCAGCTCTTGGTTTAGCTGTGACATTCACATAAAAGATAGTAATCAATTCTAACGTCGATTCTATTTTCTTGCAAAATTATCAATCCAGATGGCAACAAGCTCTATTACCAAGATTTTTCCCTAAGCACATCTAATCAAAACAACCTTTTTAATAAACAATGATTGAATAAAGAATGAGGGAAATAAGTTAATATAAACAATAAAGTCACAAGCTTGATTTATTTAACTTAGGTTCTATTATCCCTAATGATTAACGATCATTAGTTGTTACTTGAGAATTAGGAGAAACAATAATCACGGATTGAAACCCTAATTCTAGGGATAGACAATCAATTGCTCAAAGTAGTAGGCCTAAACCAGATCAAACAATCAATAATCATAAGCATAGAAAGCAGAATAACCCAAATAATTTCACAAAAGAGGAAAAAACAATGTTACTAAAACTGATTAATTAAAGAACAAGAAGTGTGGCAACAATATCCCCTTGAATGGGAAGAAGAGAGAGATTTGCCTTGTATGCTCACATCGGAAAAATCTTCCTGTAAATTGTCTTTTCTATGAAGTGATATTATTGTCTGTAGGTCAAGATTGTCGTCCTGGTGTAGATCCAAAAACCCTAAGGGTATGTTTGATTGCAAGAATTTTCCCTAGAAAATGTCGATTTTTCACCTAAATTCCCCCTTTAGTAGTGTTTGATTAGTTTTTTTCCCTGGAAAACGTTTTCCTACTTTTGGTCATGTGACCATATTTTTCTTGAAAACAAGGAAAATCCTTGAGGGGGTAGGCTTTTTTTATTTAAAAAACTTAAATAAATTGCATTACAAACGTAAAAAAAAAGTTGGTTTGCCATTTTATTTAATTAGTAGCTTGTATCTAGTTTGTTTTCTATAAAGTTGCAAATTTTTTCAGTGGTATTCTCAAATTTTTCCTTTTTTTATTATTATTATTTTGGATTTATGTTACGTACCATTTCTTACTAATGTTAACAAATATAAGACTGTATGGGCATTTCACAAACTCTAATTATACATTGTCGTTCAAGTCCATAACTTTATTTTACCTTCTTCATGTTCAGGTACACCAATAATATCTCATACAAGCTGATGGAAAACTCTCGTAATATCAATAAGGTTCAAATTTTAGTACATTCGAGAAGTCAATTATTACCGCTTGAGAGGAAGTCCAATTAGACGGAATCACAAGTCTTGGTAGATCAATCATTCTAAGGCCAAGGCATTGAAAAAAGTTCAATTTATTTAGAAAATTTGATAATTCATGTGAAAAAAGACAAAGGCTATCACGACTGCTCTTCCGATCTCAAAAAGAAAATTACAAAATTTGGGGGAAAAAGATTGTTTCAATGGAAAATAATAGCTTTCAAACACCAAAAGATGGAAAATAACTACTATTTCTAAGTGGAAAATTAAATTAATCAAACAGGTATAATTGACATTTCCCAGGAAAATTAATTCTAGGGAATTCAATTGCCTAGAGATCGGAAGAGCACACCATGTATTTTCCGATCTCTTGCAATCAAACAGTACCTAAAAGAAAGAAGAAAATGCTTACACAAAAATTACCATAAAAAGAATACTAATGAAATCAGTATTTTGTAGCTCTCTGAAATCAGGCGCATGGGGTCGCATGAACAAAACCCATGTAGCTACACCATTTTGTCCTGCTGTGAACTAGGTCAGATCGGGCAGCATGGCTGAGCCATGTGGCCACACCATGTTTTCCTAGTCCTTAGTTTATTTGGCTGCATGCTTCCTTCATTTTTCTTTTCCGTTCGCTCGACTTTCTATCTTGCTTGTTTTGACCCTCGAGCTTTGTAATTCATGCAAAGTCGATCCAAACTAGCCCTAATTTGTATAATTCCGTCCCCATCTTGGACTTTAACCTATGGTTTACCAAACTAAATATAAATACGGTCTTTTAAACACACATTCACATAATCAAACTCACGTAGAGGGGAATTAAACATCACAATTAAATTACCTATCAAAAACTTCTTTATAAACTACACTGATGTGGAATTTGTAAGACAACCATTAGTGTCACAAATAACAAACCGTAACCCAGTTCGGTTTCTCACCCTCAAAACTGCTACATAAAGCTGGCCGTGAGTGAAGACAGGTTTCATTAGAAGAATACCAACATTGGACAGGGATTGACCTAGACTTTTGTTAATTGTCATCGTGTAAGACACCATCAATGGAAATTTCCTCCTTTGAAAAGTAAATGATAATATAATGTCTAGTGGCATAAGGGTCATCCTTGGAATCAAAAACCTATATCCAACATTAGCCCCGGATAAAATTTCAGCCTTAAGTTTATGATCGCCATGTCTTGTGATTATAAGTATGGTCCGATTACACAATCCAACTGAGTGATTTATATTCCAAAGTAGCATAGCAGGAATACCAACTTTTAATTTTAATTCATGACTTGGAAGTCCAGAACATCTAATTCAACTTAAAATTTCAGGAGTATGTAGTTGGTGTATTATATCATTCTTAGAATCAATTCTACATATAGCATCAGAACTTAAAGAAGTTCACAAATCTGTCTGAGCCTTTGAAACCATATAGCATCAGAACTTTCTCAACAACATCAACAGTACGTGCCAACACAACCCTACTGTTGCGACCTAAACTTTCCTAAAACTATTTTCCACTACATGCTCAGTCAAAGTCAAAATTATTAGGTCAAAGTCCAAGCCATAAAAAGAGTTAAAGTGAATAAATTAATTATTTGAGAGCTTGAATGCAAACTATTTTGGGGCAAGGACTAACTTGTATTACTAAAAAAGTTTAAGGGCCTTGAGTGCAAATTTCCCTGTATAAGTAAGACTTTTCTTGTATTTTGAATTGGACACACACGTTACACACAAAACACACATTAGCACACAGCTTTTTGGGAGAAAGGAGAAAATAAGGAGAAAAGAAAAGAATGAAAAAGTAAAGGAAGGAAAAACGGTGAAGAAATTGGGGGGTTTTGCAATTTCTTGGCATGGTTTAGCACATCATCGTTAGATTTTCTTCCACAAATCAAAAGAGGTAAGTCAAGAGGTGATTTCTGAGGGTTTATGCCTTTATAATGGGTGTTGATTGTCATAAACCCTAGTTGTGAAATTTTGGGGATTTGTGGATTATGCTTGGTAAAGGTGATTCATGGCACAAGGGTGGTGGAAAATGAGTACATAATGAGTTGGAAATTTTATCTTGTGGGTTTCTTCTTAATGTGCTTGGATGTGGATGTTGGAAATCATGGTGTATTTATGCTTAAGAAATGGTTTAGGAATAGGAGGGATATTTAATAATAGGTAGTAGTGGAATGTTGGAAATAAGTTGAAGGTTGCGATTTTATAAATTTTCGTGTTGTTATATTTTCAAAGGATTTATGGTGGCACATTGAGTAATTGGGCATTCTCATTATTTCAGGTGATGACGAGGAGATTGGGAAAGTCTATCAGCCACTAGATTGTAGCTATAAATTCTGTGAGTGGAAAAAAAATGTTTTTCCAAAGATTAAGCATGCCTTTGTTACAGCATATTAAATGTTTCACTTTCTAAAAGTCAAGCATCATTTCCTTCTTATTATGGTAATATATGAAATTCTTAAAATGTTTAAGCATGTTATTATCTTTAGAATGTGATTTAAAAAGGAAATAATTATCTTATTACGTTAAACCACCAAAGTACATGTGTGATCTTTACCTGCTCTGCACTAGTGTGATTTGTTCCGCAGTGTTAGACTAGCTTTAGTTATGTTACCCATTCTACAGAAGTGTGATTTGTTCCATAGTGTTAGAATAGTTACATACAGGTCTTTGAGACCCATCATTATGCACATATAGGCGTTGGGCTATGTATGGTGGTGTTAGGCTTTGGGGCTTGCTCTACGCGCTTATGACTACTTATTCAGTTACTTAGCCATCAGTATCTCACTCAGTTCTAAGTAGTATGCCTTGTACATCGAGATTACTCTATACATGTGTGTTACTACTTAGCGGTACTTTGGTGTGAATTTTCCAGTTATCAGTAATCATTTAAGTTTCAGCTTTTATGACTCAGTTTAGAGTTCATAGAGAAATTACATGAATCAGTTCAAGTGTTCAAATTCTATTCATCGTATTCTCACCATTCTCATGATCCAATATTTCATTTGTAAGTTAATATTTCATTCTCAGCTTTTATGACTCAGTTATATCTATGTATCATAATGTTCAACAAGACTTTTAGAAAAATTTAAGAATACAGAAAACTATATATATGTATTTGAGAACTTACTCACTCACTGAGTTATAAACTCATATATTTTCTAACGCTTTTCTTATCAGTAGGTGACTGAGTTTGAGCATAGTAGGATTTGCCTGAACCATCAGACTTACTACCAGGTTCTGAATTGTACAACGCAGTACATTTTATCATCTCATGAAATATTGACATATTTAATATTTTCATTCTCATTCTACTTGGAAACATTGAGTATTGCAAATAGTTTAATTTGATTTTGATGTCGGGAGAATGGTAAAACTATTTTCCATTCTTTTGGAGTTTTAATGGATGAATGGTGTTGAGCAGATAGTATGTTTAGATTTGATTGTGGATTTTTGAATTTCTCACAGGTTGGATAAGTCCACTTTATAGGGGAACCTCTATCAAAATTTTTGAAAATTATGTATTTTTACAAATGTTCTTAAAATTTCAAGTTTAGTCTCATTTTGCCTTGCCTTGGTGCACGCCATGTGTCAAGCTTAGTAGGATGGCTTGGGACGGGTAATATAGGCAGTGATTTGCCTTTGTTGATATCTTTATCTATTTTTCCTCTGATCGAAGTAAAAGAAAACATGTTATATGAACGGATATTGGTAGCAAAATGTTTACTCTATTCATCAGTGCCAAACATCAAGCCATTAAGGACTTTTGGAGGATCCTTCATTAACAGAAGTTTAACCTTCCTTTTGTTACAACACAGAGAATGTAGGATTTTTTTTATTGCCATTGTTTTCTACTCTTTCCTCGTACCCAAATATTCACCACAAAATGTAAAAAAGATTCTAATATTATTTTTTGGATGATAAAATAACCGATTAATATAATGGCATTAATATATAAAACAGAAAACATCAAAGTAATTATTCATAAAAATTGCATACAATGTAAGCAGCCTAAACTCAACCTACACGTAATATGTTGGAATCGTTGTGAAAATAATGAAAACAATTTAATATAACAATAAATAATGCGTATCATTATATAAAATTATACACTACTAATGTATCGATTAAACAATTCATTTAATAGCAAAAGTATTTGAAATAAAAAAGATAATGCTTAGAAGAATACTTGGATCATGAATAAAGGAGAAGAAAAAACCCCTGTGCAATTGATCATAATGGCAGACGAAGGACACTACATGTATACATCAGTGTTTGAATTGCAGCAAATACCTTGTTGGATAAGTTGAGAAGCAAGAAAGAAGATCACTTCAGAAATACATAATAATCAATAACTCAGTATGATGAAGGCAAAACGTGACATGAACTTAATGGCCCAGAATAAATCTCGAGTTATTCACCTGCATTCATCAGACAATGACTGCCGTCAATCAACTTCTCAAGGAAAAATAGTAATGGAAAACTGGTTTTCTTGGATCCACATAATGAGAATGAATAAAGGCTTAAGAGATGAGAACTATTTTTGGAATATAAGATTCCCTAACAAACCAACATCTATAATAAAACAAATATAGATCGAACCTCTAATTAGATCCCTGATTATGGCATGATTAATCCTCCACAAAAATGTTGTTTACAAATGTTTTCGATAATACATTCAATCCTCATAAATAATACTTGACAATAACAAATAAAATATTTTATACCCAATGTACAAAAATAAAAATCAATGCCTTAGTCAAATAAAACTATTAACAAAGATCCATGCAATAATAGCTAATTCAATATATCAATTTAAAAAAAGATGAAAAGGACATGGAAAAACAAAGCAAATCAAGCAATTAAAAGTAATACATAAGCCATAAATCAAATAACAACTAATTTTTAATCATATTGTATCCAATGCTGTAGAAAATGAAAACTAAATCTCGAAACAATAACCAAAATGCTGTCTATGGGAAATCTTATAAAAAAACTGTGTAAAACCAATGTGTGGTAAGAAACTAACCTCCGGCAGAAGAAAATGAGTGGAAGATGCTTCGAAAGCCAACGAACAAAAAGCAATAATGTCAGATTGCCTCCTGGTTTTCTAAAGAAAAGAAATGTAACTGGCGTTGGCCCCTCACGACTGGTGGTGGAAATAGAAACAAAGACTCTTCGGCAATAGGTGGAAGCCCTCGCCAAAGTAGTCCGGCAGTTACAACAACGTAACCTACTAGCTCCCCAACAAAACATGACGGAATCCTCCCATAGGGACTCCTATTGGCGTGCTAAAAACATTGGAAGAATATGAAGAAGGGTGAACCCACCAAGAGAACACGTTAGGAAAAGGCTAAGCTTCACTTCAGTGCAAAACTCTGGTCAGCCGGCCTCCAACGAGTGGGCTGCATTGCCTCTCTATAGAAATGCAGCTGGGAACAACGTTTTCACAAGATTGGGAACTTGGCCTTAGCAAGGTCCCAGGAGGCTGAGGTCACCTGAACCCCAGCAACCAAGCGAGCGCAGGTAGATGAGGAAAAGCTCAATGCCTAATCGTCCCTATAAACATACTTCAAGCTCATCTCTGGGGACTCCTCTAAGTTGACTAAGCGACCTTGAGTGGAAACAATCTGGAGGAAAAGAAGCTTCCAGCCAGAGGAGGAGTCAAAAATCATCCTCTACTCCGAGGACGATCACTACCCTTAGTGTTTCTGCAGAATACATTTTTGACCTCTTGAAGGACAACCCAATCTTGCTTGAGGCAAAGCCCATAAAAAGGCAAATAAAGAATGCGGACCAAGGGAGTGGGACACGGCACAAACAACTACAGGCACCTAAAGCGGGAGATCGAACGGCTGATTGACAGGGATGCTTGGGCGACTACATAGCAAATCACCAAGGGCAGGATAGACAAGTCATCTCCTAGCAGACCTTTAACCCCGTGCTCTATAGAACCAACCTCCTGCTGAGGTCTGTATGCTCAACAGCGGAGACTTTTGGCATAGAGTGTTAAGAGACAAAGGTAAAGTCTTGTGCATGAAGCCCATATTTGCTATCACTCACCTGAGAAATGAGTCCTTTCCTCTCAAGCGAGCTCCTTCTCCACTCGATACAAAGGTACCAGTGGCCAGCTGAACCCCTACATGAGCGCCCTAATTATTACCATACCGGTATCAGACGATAAAATTTATAAGACCTTAGTAGATAACGGCACACTGCAAACATTATCTACTGGAAAACTTTCCGATAGATAAAGATAGACTCGAAGGAGGCAAGGTCTTATTGAGCCAGGTTTCAAGGCTTCACTAGAGATTATATGGAGGACTAGATCACGCTCCTTGCAAAATTAGGAGATGAACCTGACAAAAGGAAAATTACAGTGGATTTCGTCATTGTGGATATGCCCTCAAGTCACAACGCCAACCTTGGATGACCTATCAAGTATGAACTTAAAGCCGCAACATCGATATTCCACTATGCCATGGAGTTCCCCACCAGCCAAGGAATTGCCATCATACGAGGTGACCAACGTGCCTCACTGGAACCCAACCGAGACCATATCACAAACATAGCACCTTTGCTGGAGATTTATACCTATGATCCTAGGGCTAATGATTAGAGGGCTCAAGCTCGCCCAGGTAACGAGCTCGAGACTGTAAAAGCTAAGTGACACTAGATCAGAGGTAGAGCTCAAAATCAGGGTGGGATTAAAAGAGCCAGTGAGGACTCACCTCATTCAATTCTTAAAACAAAATCTGGATGTCTTCGCATGCGACTAGGAGGACATACAGGAGATTTTTCCTAAGAACGCCTACCATAAACTCAACATTATCCTACGACCAAGCCTATAAGACAAAAAAAAAAAAAAAAAACACCTCTTAGCAGCGAAATTTATAAGACCTTAGCTAAGGAGGCAGACAAGTTACTGAG